>JAAGKR010001981.1:0-85613 GCA_011419295.1 Clarias macrocephalus | reverse complement strand
ACTTGTGATACATACAGTAAAGACTTTATATACCTGCTCTTATATGAGGTGCTACTAACTGATGATTTTTGAGGCTGGTAACTCTAAATGAACATCTTTGTAAATGCAATTTGCGAGTGATCCCAAACGTTTGTGCATTAATGCATATAAATAAAATAAAAGTTTTGTCTGTACACTGGTCAGAACTCACTCCCAGCAAACTGTAATTTACAACGAGAGGCATTATCACAGATTCCTCTCACCCCAATCATGGACAATTCACACTTCTTCCATCGGCGTACAGGCGCCTCAGAGTCTGCAATATATAGCTTTTTTTCCCCCTGTGGCTATAACACATTTATCATGGAACGTTAACCAACAAACCATTTTACACTGTTTGTTGTAGCACATTCACTACACAATGTTGCAAAGTTAAACTGCATATACAGTATGTCACAAAAGTGAGTACACCCCTCACATCTCTGCAAATATTTAGTTATATCTTTTCATAGGACAACACTGCATAAATGACTCTTTGACACAATGAAAAATAGTCTAAAGTTTGTATAGCAGTGTAAATTTATTGTCCCCTCAAAATAACTAAAAATACAACCAATAATAGCTGAACCCCTGGCAACAAAAGTGAGTACACCCCTAAGTGAAAATGTACAAATTGAGCACAATTAGTCATTTTCCTTCCCCTTTGTCATGTGACTCATTCATGTTACACTGTCTCAGGTGTCACCAGATAGCAGGTGAGTTAAATTTGGTATTAAAGCTCTTCCACTCTCTCAACCTGACCACTGAAAGTTCAACATGGCACCTCATGGCAAACGACTCTCAGAAGACCTGAAAAAACGAATCGTTGCTTTACATAAAGATGGCCTAGGCTATAAGAAGATAGCCAACACTCTGCAGCTGCAGCACAGCGGCCAAGACCATCCAGCACTTTAAGAGGACAGGTTCTTCTCAGAACAGAAAGGAGCTGAGTGCACGTTCTCAGCGTCAGATCCAAAGATTGGCTTTGGAAAACAGACGGATGAGTGCGGCGTCCAGCATTGCTGCAGAGATTGAAGGCATGGGAGGTCAGTCTGTCAGTGCTCAGACCGTACGCGGCACACTGCATAAAATTGTTCTGCATGGTTGTCGTCCTAGAAGGAAGCCTCGTCTAAAGATGATGCACAAGAAAGCTCGCAAACCATTTGCTGCAGACATGCAAACTAAGGATCAGGATTACTGGAACCATGTCCTGTGGTCTGATGAGACCAAGATAAACATGTTTGGTTCAGATGGCGTCAAGCGTGTGTGGTGGCAACCAGGTGAGGAGTACAAAGACAAGTGTGTCTTGTCCACCGTCAAACATGGTGGTGGGAGTGTCATGATCTGGGGCTGCATGAGTGCTGCTGGCATTGGGGAGCTACAGTTCATTGAGGGAAACATGAAATCTAACATGTACTGTGACATACTGAAGCAGAGCATGACCCCTCCCTCCGGAAACTGGGCCGCAGAGCAGCGTTCCAGCATGATGATGACCCCAAACACACCTCCAAGATGACCACTGGCTTGCTAAAGAGACTGAGGGTAAAGGTGATGGACTGGCCAAGCATGTCTCCAGAGCTAAACCCCATAGAACACCTCTGGTGAAGGTGGAGGAGCACAAGGTGTCAAATGTCCACCACCTCCGTGATGTTGTGATGGAGGAGTGGAAGAGGATTCCAGCGGCAACCTGTGAAGCTCTGGTGAACTCCATGGCCAAGAGAATTCAAGCCATGCTGGAAAATGATGGTGGCCACACAAAATATTGACATTTCACATTTTCACTTAGGGGTGTACTTACTTTTGTTGCCAGGGGTTCAACTATTATTGGCTGTATTTTTAGTTATTTTGAGGGGCCTATAAATGTACACTGCTATACAAACTTTACACTGACTACTTTTCATTGTGTCAAAGAGTCATTTATGCAGTGGTGGACAGAATGGAAAAATTTCAGTGGGAATAAAAAAAAAAAAACAGTATTACAGTGTGTGTGTTTAGTGTTTTATTTAAGGCAAACAACTTAACTTAAACTTAAAACTGAAAATAAGCAAACTATAAATAAGCATGTGTTTATTTAAAATGTTATGTACTTATCAGATATATACCTTATGCATATTTTTTAGATGTGTAGTCTACTGCTAATGTTAAAGTTCAAGTCTACTTAAATAACAGTTCAAGTGATATTTCTGGCCTGAAGCCCATCACAGGGGCCTCCTTGGTGCTTGAATTCTGAGGTGTAGTGCCATTACTGTAGTCCTTAAACAGGGATGAACCTCTGATTTACACATTTGTGCATGATTGTCACTAAGCTGTGGCTCATATTGAGGTATACGATTCCTATAAGATAGTAAATGTGTATACATTTGTAAACTGTAACTGTCTTGTTACTATACTTCATACAGTATATATACAGCTGTTATTTGTTTTACTCAATAAGTTAATGTAAACTAGTATGATGCCACCTATGTCTATGGGATAACACAGCCTATAGATGAAGATTGTCAATTATCTTATATACATCATATCATATTATCTTGCCAACACAACTAATGCTGTTGCGTTGCTTCTCATTGCATTGCGTTTTGGGATGGGTGCGCTCATGCAGACATGGAGTTTTATCTGAATTTTATCTTGTCTTTAGGAATCAAATTAATAACATCATGGTCTAACTGGTCAAGCAGGGGACTGCATTCAGATATATAAGCCCCTGGCACATTCCCATAGCACAAGATGTTATTGTATCTGACTGGGCATGTAACATACTGCTCCCAGTCATTGGTAAGAGGGGTGATGTCACATGTGTTGAAATCACCCAACAAGAAAGCAGGACCACCACCAGTCATCTCCAAAGCATCAGTGTAAAAACCAGCTATTTCCATTGCAGCTTGTTTAAAGTTAGGTCCTGAGATGTACACATGGATAAAGGTAAGTGGTGAAGCTCCCTCAGGGTGGTCAAGTGGTCTAATGGACACAGCCATTACCTCATAGTCTTGGGTAATCCTGATGTCTATCACCTCCACATCCGTCGCCCAGGCCTCGTTCACGAGCATTAACATGCCTCCTCCTCTGCGTTTCTGAGTAAGACTTGCATCACGATCAACCCAATAAGAATGATATCCCTTCGAGTTGATTGTGGGCGAGTTGCTATTTAAACATGTCTCTGTGAAGAACATCATATTGCTGTCAAAGTATTCTACTTCTTCCACCATTTCTTCCAACTCATGCATTTTGTTGGGAAGAGAATGCACACTGGACATGGTTATTTTAGGTAGGCCGAACTGAAAGTCCTTAATTATTGTGCAAGACTTGGGTTGGGGTTTCCTCTGAATGGCAAGCTTCTTCTGCAGGCTAAGGCTAGGTGTAGTGGCTGTATTTGACGTAGACCTCTGTCTTTTGTTCTTATTGTCATCTGATTTGCTTTTACCTGTGGAACCATGCTCAGTTATTTTCAAGTCTTTTTTGCATAGGAGAATAAACTCCTGTATCTTCCTGCCCTGCATTTGTGTCGGTTTATACTCCATACGGATGGTGCCCCGTGTGTAAGTGTGATTTCCAAGCATCTCCTGAGATAAATCAGTGTGAGACTTCATTTCAGGTATCTGATTGAGGGTCTCTCTGAAAGATAAATGTAGAGGTAATGGCATTCAGCACTTGGTCATAAAGATTTATTGCATCATTACTGTGTTATATTAAGTGGTCTTATTTATGTTATTGACCTATTTGCATAAAATGTAAGGGAAACACAATTGTGATAAACATTTTTGAACTTTGTTAATCTAGCAAATAATTTTCCCCAGGCAACATAACTCACTCACTCATCATCTATACCACTTTATCCTGTATACAGGGTTGCGAGGGGCCTTAGGGCCCTGGCTGAATCCATACACACGCTCATTCACACACTACCAACAATTGGGAACACCAATTAGCCTAGTCTGCATGTCTTAGGACTATGGGAGGAAACCGGAGTACCCTGAGGCAACCCATCAAGCATAGAGAGAACATGCAGACTCTATGCTCACAGACCTGAAGCCGGAATCAAACCTGTAACCTGGTGGTGCAAGGCGACTTTGCTAACCACTAAACCCTGGCTGTCTATAAAACCCCATTTACAAGTTGTGAATGTTTATGTTTTAGAAAAATCATGATATGACAGCATGAAACTTTAACAATGGATGACTTGGATACGACTTTAAACCTAGAAGCAGTTTGAATCGCTCTCAGTGCATTGGATCGGTATTAATAATTATCAATAACTTTTAAAACGTCATTTTTACAAATTTGTGTTAGGTACACTTGTTCAATGTGGTCCCATCAACACAGTTCAAAATCATTTCATCAAAATTAATCTCTTTTAAAAACTACCTAATGAGCTTCAACAATCTTTTAAAAAATGTAAAAATTTTGTTTGCTAATTGGCTGCCAGTGACTTGTTACAAAAACAATCCTTTTGCTTTTAAAACACAGATTTTATTGATACCAAATTGCTTACTTACTGTTGATGGAGTTATAATGTTTTGCAAAATCACACAAAATTCCCATGGATATCACCAAAAGAGTTTTATGTAATATTAATAATATTATGCACTCACTCACTCAACCATCTTTTACTTTATCCTGTATTCATGGTCGCGGCGGGCCTGGAGCCTAACCTAGGAAACTTGGGCCAAGCGGGATACACCCTGGATAGGGTGCCAATCTATCTCAGGGCACACACACATACACCCACTCACATGCTCATTCACATATTACAGGCAATTTGGGAAAGCCAATTACCCTAATCTGTATGTCTTTGGATTGTGGGCGGAAACCAGAGGACACAGAAGAAATCCACCAAGAACCTGGGAGACATGCAAACTCCATGCACACAAAACTGAGGGAGAACTGGTGGGAATCGAACTCGGACCCAGGAGGTACAAGGCGACAGTGCTAATCACTAAGCTACTGTGCCGCCTAATAAGGAGGAATTGACATGATATTAATATTACGCTTGTGACTGAAGGAAAAAATGCACAAAATATAGCAGTTTCTACTGCTTCTTACTTTCTTTTTAAAAAAATGTTTTTTTTTAAACAACAAAAATTTAGTTCTCTCTTATCTCATACTGTTTATATGTACTTACTGTAGGTTACTCAATTCCTTCTTTAATTTTTTCACAGTCTGACGAATTTTCATAGCTTCATTCTTCAGATATTCACTCGCTTCAGTCTGATGTTTGTTTTTAATCAGTTCTTCACAGTTCTTGATTAAGTCAGGAACTGCCAGTACCAGCCCAATGACACCCCCTGCAGCCTGCAAAGAAGTCAAAGTTATCTATACAGTTGTGTGTGTGTGTGTGTGTGTGTGTGTGTGTGTGTGTGTGTGTGTGTGTGTGTGTGTGTGTGTGTGTGCGAACTGTAGACACACATTGTGTATTTCACTGTATTTTATTTCAAACTTAAATTTTTTAGAGATTTGTACATCGGCACGATGACGACGTGACTATGACTTTATCACCATCGCTCTGATAATGCTGTTTTAATAGTGTTGATGTCATAAATGTGCAAGAGCCCACATGTTCTTTTAAGGATTATTTATTTATTTAATTAGTTAGTTAATTTTTTTCAAACATGCACATTTTTCGGTGGACTTAACAGGTTGGAATCTGCTGCCATTAGGATGCCTGAGAGTCTTCACATGAGATTTTGCTGCATACAGTAGCTCATACAGACTTATACATATCAAACTAGGTACACTTCTAGATCTCATTGAACAATTTTCACTATGCCTGTCTTGGGCTCAACTCAACAGGACATTTATGACATCAGCACTATTAAATACTACACATCCTACACATACACAAACACACACACTATATATCCTACACAAACGATTACCAGCTTGCTGCAAGCAACGATGATCACCCCAAGCGCCTGAGCCATCAGCGTCAAAACAAGAAGTGCATGCGTGCCACATGATAAACGATGATATTTGGTACTCGTAAATCAAGACTCGCTCATTAAACAAGTCAAAATTTATAAAAAAGATTTTGCTCGTCTTGAGGAACGCTCGCAAACCGGCTTACTCACAATCTGAGCGTCCACAGTATTATATGTTTTTTTGGGGGGGTCAAGAAAGCATTTCCCTGCATGTGTGAGACAACTAAAATTGTAATTTAAATTTTAGTTGAATTTGATACAAACACACACACCATGTAAAAAAAAAATGTGTCCATGATCATGGAAAAGCTGTTACTGTATTTCACAAGGCTCAAATTATTAAGGAAAGGAAACAACAATGTGTGTGCGCATGTGTGTGTGTGTGTGTGTGTGTGTGTGTGTGTGTGTGTGTGTGTGTGTGTGTGTGTGTGTGTGTGTGTGTGCACGCGCATGTGTGTGTGTGAAATATTACCTGGCCTGCTCCTTTAAACGTAATTTTCAGACCATCTTCAAATCTTCTCACAAGTAGTGGAATAGAAAAACTTACTCCTTTTCTTGTTGAACTTTTCATCACGATAAAGGAATACCCAAGGGTTATTAGCAAAGCACTGGCACCCGTAATTAAAGGGGCGTTAAATGAAGAGGATGTTTGAAGCCCTGAATTTCTGTATTGTGGATACATGTAAGCATTCCTCAAGTTGCTCTTTAAGCGACTGAGGGGCAGATCTCTCCCGCTCCGTCTGGCCAGGGCTCTCAGGATTCTTACTGTGGTTTCAAACTGCACTTCATCAGAGGTTGGCGCTTCAAGGTCTCGACTCCTACACTCCTCTGACAGTTCCTTCTGGAGTCTTTTAATATTGTTCTTAATCGTTTTAACTTTATCAAAGGTCTCCTCTGCATTTTTCATTGTATCACTGGATTTCCATTTCTCCAGAAGAGAAAGTGCAAGACTGGCCACAGTACCTACTCCAGCTGTAACTCCTGCTGCCGCTGCCAGCAAAGGTGAAGCCAGGCCTCCAGACAGGAGAGTTGCAATACCTGTTCCAACTAGAGTGGCAGAGCCAAGCACGGTTGCTGTGTTTCCCACTGCCTGCCCCATAGTCATCATCTCCCTCATCCCCTCCAGTTTGTTGGCCAAAGCCATGAGATGATCTGCACATCGCTCCTGCTCATCAATCAAACGAAATAGCTCTTCACACAGTTCGTCTGCCACACACATTCTAAAAGAGGAAAAAAGGAAACTGTTAGAAAAGAGTTATAAAAAAGAAACAGTTTGAAGCTATTTAAAAAGAATAGTGTTAAATGAAAAAAAATTATCTGTCACACTGCATAATCTGTTTGACATTTACAACCAGAAAGTTATCACAGAAGTTATTTCTCATTATCAAATGAATTCAGATGCTGTGCTATTCTGGGAGTGTGGCTAATAAAGGCATTCAAATATATGTGGAATTTCTGCTTTGAAAGACCCTAAGATTTCAGCACTTGAACAATGCACTGAATAAAGATGATGGGTTGCATGTAATGTACATACATTTTTCTACCTAATATCATACAAGATCTGTATACTAGAGGTTCATGCATTCAATAGTGAGGATGTGGAAATGCATTTTACATTGGGGTGCTGAAAATGTAAGCTGCAAAGATTTAAAAAATATTCTGGTATTTCCAGCATTTCAGAATGGCCTTTTAGGTCATACATACCCTTCTAGATTTTTACCTAGTTGACACATAACTGCAACACAACCAGAGGTGGGTAGTAACGAGTTACATTTACTCCCTTACATTCACTTATGCAACTTTTTTGGGAAAAAATGACTTCTATGAGTAGCTTTACTCCACCATACTGGAGTAGATTTGTGAAGAAGAAACTCTACTTTTAGTGGAGCTCCTTTTTATTAATTCATTTTATTTTATTTATTTATTTAATTTTATTATTTGGAAATGTCAGAGTTTGTATATTTTTTGATAATTAAGACTAACTTGGGTTCCTCCTAATGCAAGACAATGCTGGTGGAGGAAAACGTCTGCTGGATGTGGTTCGTGCTTCTTGGTGGTATGTTGACATTACCCTGGAAACCGTGGCTCTTGATACATCACCATGACTTGCTGTCTTGGTCACAGATGCGCCAGCGAGACGTGCACCAACAATTTGTCCTCTTTTGAACTGCATTGCAATATTTTAGGCAAAACTATGCTATTACTCTGGGTAAACCTTCACACTCTGCTCTTTCAGGTGGAATGTGCAATCAATGAAGATTGGCCACCAGGCTAGTCAAATTTAGCCATGAAACCTCCAACAATAAATTGGCCAGTGTTTCAGTTTCATTGTCCAACCCTGGTATTTACACATTACAATAAATTCGCACCAGCCCGAGCATTAAAAGAGTGAGTAAGTGTGAGAAGCATGCACAGGTCATGAGACAATTTCTCCTACTGATGAATTCCTCAGCTAGCACTATGTGTAAGTGAGAGACAGAGGGACAGAAAGAGAGAGAGAGAGAGATTAAGTCTATATTGGCTACAAGCAAATAATCACTCATCCTGCAAGACAATAGGTAAAACGTTATTGAAGTCAACAATGTAAGAATCACCAGTGCTGCCTCTGCATTAAAACTCCCAACCAGTACATCCCAAATCACCTAATCACAGTTTTAATCACGCGCGTCTGTACCCAATTACTCTGGTCCATGTACAGTATAGAACTATGTACAATGTGAGTCATTATCAGGAGTTAATCCGGATATTACCAAGCCTTGTTGGACTGGAATCTCCTACAGTCTACCTGAGCCTCCAGGAACAAACTGGACTCCTTTTAATTTTAACACATCTCCTGTTACACTGAACTTCCAGTACACATTATTAAGTTGATCAATCCCTGCTATCCGTTATCACCCAGATGAGGATGGGTTCCCTGTTGAGTCTGGTTCCTCTCAAGGTTTCTTCCTATTACCATCCCAGGGAGTTTTTCCTTGCCACCGTCGCCCTCGGCTTGCTCATCAGGGACAATCTTATCATTTTGATTCATACACATTGCATACAGACTTACTTCTTTTTATTGTGTAAAGCTGCTTTGCGACAATGTCAATTGTTAAAAGCGCTATATAAATAAAATTGACTTGACTTGACTTGACTTGTTATTATGACTACTTACTTGTGTTAAATATTATTTTTGTTTCTGGTCTGTTATTCTGCCAGAATTTTTCATCATCATGGATGTAGCAGAAAAAGTGAGCATGCAAGAAGCTCTTCTGAGCTATACTAGAAACTTAATGCTTTTTAAATTAAGCTTAATGTTTCAACATACTAAGACATCTTGGACAATGCTACGCTTTCAACTTTGTGACAACAGTTTGGGGAAGGCCCTTTTTTATTCCAACATGACTATGGCCCAGTGCACCAAAATATATATATATATAGTGTACCTCTTCCCATATCATAAAGATCATGCTCACTTTTATCACTTGACTTCATCAATGATTTACAGTACCTCCCACGGTTCAGAGGTGGGTAGGAACAAGTTACATTTACTTAGGGAAAAAATTAACTTCTTTTTACTGCATCATACTTCTTACTTTTACTTGAGTAGATTTAAAGATATGAAGATATGATTTTAGATATGAAGAAGAAACATTACTCTTACTCCGCTACATTTGGCTACACGGCGTTATTTTTCTAACCATTTATTCTACACATGCAGCTGGTAGATCTACCACTTGACTGTTTCACCAATCAGATGCCGCAACAATAATCACATGACTCCATTTGAACAATCAATCACTATAACAATAACCACATGTTATTGTGGCTAATTGGTCAGCCAGCATAGTGGGGGAAAAAATCAGCTGGTGTTCTATAAATTCATCCTCCTGTGAATACGTCCTACATACGCTCACTGCGCATGTGCAAGCAAACGTTTCCGCATAAATCCATGCTGCTACTTGGTGGTTGTCCTGAATTCTCAATAAACAAGCTACAGTTAGTCCAAAATGCAGCCGCCAGGGTGCATACCGTTCAGGGTATCATATAACCCAACACTATCATCCCTGCACTGGCTACCTGTTCCGTTTAGAATGAATTACAAACTAGCATTATTTACATACAAGGTTCTAAATCAGGGGTCTCAAACTCAGTTCCTGGAGGGCCGCAGCCCCACAGAGTTTTGTTCCAACCATAATTAAAAACACCTGATCCAAGTAAACAAGTCATTAAGGCTTCTTTGAAAACTACATGGTATTTATGTTGGAGCAGGGTTGGAACAAAACTCTGTGGGGCTGCGGCCCTCCAGGAACTGAGTTTGAGACCCCTGTTCTAAATGGTTTAGCTCCCACATATCTAGCCAGTCTTCTGACACATTACAATCCGTCAAACTCCTTAAGATCGCAAACCGCTGGACTTCTGGTAGTTCCCAGAATATCAAAATCTACAAAAGGGGGTAGAGCGTTCTCATATTTAGCGCTTAAGTTTTGGAATAACCTTGCAGACAGCGTTCGGGGCTTAGACAAAGTCTAACAGTTTAAAAGTGGACTCAAGACACATCTCTTTAATCTGGCACATGCATAACTCATTCCATAACCTCGTACTCCAGTACGTCTAAATGCACACTCCTATCTAGTGCTGCTAATATCCTGAACGACATTTACACTCATTCTTTTTCACCTGTTCTTCCTTTCTCTACCCATCCCAAGGCATCTGGAGATTGTGCCAGCTCCAGTAGACAGAGGCCAACTCTGCGAGGATCTTGCGGGATCCAGAGAAGAACCACCTCCAGCTGGATTTTGCTTTATGATGGTTTGGATCTACACATGCTGCTCCAGAGCTGCCAGTGATTCAAGACCCCCCTCTGTCCTCTGCACCTCCTGACTCATCCCTGTGCTGAGCTGGACTCCATGATAACTTGGACAACTTCTGTTATACTGAACGTCCAGCAGTCTAACACACATGATGTCGTTATATGATTCCTGTTATCCGTTTTACCCAAATGAGGATGGGTTCCCTGTTGAGTTTGGTTCCTCTCAAGATTTCAACCTATTGCCATCTCAGGGAGTTTTTCCTTGCCACCGTCGCCCTCGGCTTGCTCATCAGAGACAAACTCACAATCTCATTATTATCTAAACACATTTTTTCTCACTCATACACACTTGCATAAATTTGCTGTCCATTTTGTGAAGCTGCTTTGAGACAATGACCATTGTTAAAAGCGCTATATTAATAAAATTTAATTTAAAAAAAATATTTATCTCATGGTTAGTTTACAATCTTACAGTAATTATAGAATGCTTTTCTCATGTTTGTGTGATTATATGTTAACTTTAATTGTACATATAGTGTTACTTTACCAGTCTATGAATATATAAGTATATCTCAGTACAGAATTAATCGCCAACACACGTGTTGTACATTTTTATGCATCCCAAAAAATATTATGCTACCCTGGCATCATATACAAAGTATGTTTCGCTTGCAAAAGAACATCTTCATACTGCGGTGTCTTCTCTTTCTGTCAAAACAGATAGATTATTATAATTTCTAAAAAAAAAAATTAGTCTATCAGTATGATTGAAACAGTTACTCAGTACTTTTTGAGTAGTCTTTTCAAAGAATACTTTTTTTTCTCTTACTTGAGTAATATTTTGGATGACTACTTCTACTTGAGTAATATTATTTTTAAGATCAGCTACTCTTACTTGAGTACATTTTTTTGGCTACTCTACCCACCCCTGCCAAGGTTACACTGTCATTTTGGTTATAGCCGATCACTTTTCAAAATTGTTACATTTGATTCCTCTGCCCAAACTCCCAACACCCTTCCAAACTGCAGAATGAATTTTACAGAATATAGTCCCAAACTTTGGAATACCATAGGACATTATGAGTGACAGTGGTTCCCAGTTGACTTCTTGAGTTTGGAGGGACTTTATGAAAAAGATGGGTTTCAAAGTAATATTTTTTTTTGCTTTTATTACGTGACCAATCCCTTGAGCATTTAAGTTGTACGTTTAAGTAATCTGACATAGGAGGTGCAATAGAGAAAATTTACAATTAACAATATTCAAAACCTCTTCAATGGCCTGTGCTGTTTTATCTATCTATCTATCTATCTATCTATCTATCTATCTATCTATCTATCTGTTATTTAAATAAAAAAAACAGACTTACATGACAGAGCAGACAGACACAGAGGTTTTTACAAAGAGACTCACAGTGAGACTAAAAAACGCTTTCGCTTTTATGAAAAGGCGTGGCCTTGAATCATAACCTTTGTAACAGATTTGACAAGCAGGGAGAACTTTATTAACACAATGTTCAGCAAACAGCTTTAAACGTATGCTCTTGTCATTTTTACACTCTGAAGCAGTATAATGGTTTTGGTGGCACCTATATGGGTGGTGCAGGCCCACAGGGCGAAGTTCATTGTAGGTAGAGTCCCCTGGGTTGCAGCGTGTAGGTATGGCAAGCAGCATTGACCATTATCCATGTGACAAGCACAGACGGGACGGGGCATAGCTTCTAGCATAGACGTATTTAAGTCTGCGGAGAGCAGAGAGAATGCATGGGACGTAACCAGTCCAGTGTTGCTATGGAAAACAAGAATTTCTGTAGTCTTGTAGAAAAACCAATGGGTTATACAAGGATTGGTATTCTTTGCCTATTGCAGAGGAGCGTGATCTGTCAGTAGTGTAAAGTGCCGCCCCGCCCTTCTACTTAAGGGCTTCCCTATCTCAGAGGCTTCCATTTGGACCAGGACAGGGCAGGTTTTATAGGACGGTAATGTGGGGCTTTAGTTGTTTAAACGCCTCATTTTTTATGCGCTTCCTGCACAACGCCTTCAGGAGACCCTTTTTCAGGTGATCTCTGAGGGGGGCAGCTCGCGGCCCTGCTCAACAGATGAAAGAGAAGCAAGAGCTGAAATGCATGGCATAGGTTCAATCCACTGTTTAATAAATTGACATGATACAGTTCAAAGAGTCGGTGAAAGTGGGCCATGAATTTACAGGTGGTGCTGGGGAGGAGCAGTGGCACGTGCTCATATGGAAATATGAGGGTTGTGCCGGCTGGAATATGTGTGTTTCTCAGTACTATTTGCATGTTCTTTGCATGCACCTTATTAATGTTATGTTGGAGTACTTTGACATACTCAACAACTGACCAGTATGGTAAAGCCTGCTCCTCCCAGGCTTCTTTTGTAACATTTAGCAGCCTCCGAGGCCTTCGTCTGAACAGCAGTTTAAATTCGATGAAGAAAATGAACGCATGTGGCATCTCTCACACCATGAACAGCACCCAGTTGCAGAATAACTTGCTAGAATATCACACCGTATGAAGAGGTGAGCCCTGTGATCGTCTAGTGATGCTGGCTGATGCAGGTAAAGCAGATCCAAACCTCAGTGTACCATCCACAGACTGATGGGCTCATACAGTGTAGTTACCAAGAGGGTGACGATAAGACTGTAAGTAAGTCCAAATAGCATGGCCCAATTCACCCTGGTGACCAACACTCAGCATCACAGGAGGCACAGGTTGCCAGGTTGCTTGTTTTGTTTGCCTCAAATAAATCACACACTGTGACTTTCCCACCCAACCTAACCCTCTTCACTCTGTTTATCTCTAAATGACACTTTTGCCCTTGCACACACCCATCATCAATCATACAATATGGGCAGTTTGAAAACACCTATACGCCTGCACATATTTGCTCTGTGGGAGGAAACCAGAGACAAGATTTGAGTGCCCAACTTTGGAGGTGCGAGGCAGTAGTGCCACCGTGTTGCCTTTCTTCTTAATGACATCATCTCTGATTGGGAAACATTGCAGTAGGATTTTTACCCACAAGCTGTACCTGTAGCTAAAAGCAGTGATTAAAAGTGGGTTCTGGGGAACTCCATGGAGTGTGCAAAGCAACGATAGGAGTGCTGTGAGTTAAAAACCTTGTTATATTTGGGTTTGAAATCACAATCAAATAGGATCAAAATCTCTATACTAATTTTTTTATTGAGCTGTCACAACTAATATGTTGACTAGTCACCTGAACTAAAAATGTTTAATGAAAACCCTTATAATGATTAAAAAATAATTAACTAAAAACTCTGTACAAACAAATAGTCCTAACTCAACGTTCAGTTATAAGACTTCAGGAACTACAGTCATACTTAACAATAGCTGCCATAATCATAAACTATCCTATACACATTTCAAAAATACGGTACAATTACTAATTACAATTTGAAATTACATACAATTTGACTTAAAAACAAAATTATATTAAACACAGATACACGTGTTATTTTTGCATTGTTTATATTATTTTAAATATATTTGATTTTTCTCTTTTTCAATTGATAGACCTTATCCATATGTTGGCCATGACATTAAATGATAGATCTGTGGGACAAATGAATGTCACGCCAAACATACAGTATGGATGGGGTAAAATATGTGTGAGAAAAAAATATCAACAACCAAGGGGAAAACTAGTTGTTTGATAATGTATGGTATATTTTTGTTTTTAATGATTCTAATGATTAGTAAATTAAGGGCAGGTTTTTCCCGGTGGTCCAGGGGCGGATCTACCGGGGTGGCACGGGGTGGCAATTGCCACCCTAAGAAAAAGCCTTGCCACCCCATTTGCCACCCCAGCACTAGTGTCCTAGTGTTCTAAAAAAAAAAAAATAAATAAAAGAGTTTTTTAAATTTATCTGACGTTCCAATCCAGAGGTTCAAGTCAATCACACATCAGCCTTTATTTCATTTTTATAGGACAATGTAAAAATGTGCACCCTAGTGTATATACCGAATAAGAATAGCGTTCCTTGAATTCACAGAAACCATGCAAGCATGCTTGCTTCAGTGTTGCCACCCCTCATAATTTTAATGCCACCCCCTTGCCACCCCATGAATAATTTTCTAGATCCGCCCCTGCGGTGGTCACATACCGTATGTCTCATTTAAAACTATATCAAAATTTCTGCAAATCAAATCTGTGACACCGCTTCTTATTAAACATGCCTTACAAAGAAAACAGAATAGCTTTATGCTTTCAATCTTGAAAAAATTCCATCACAAATCCCCCATGCTATACTATAGTGTATCTATATAGCTGTTTAGACATTTGATGCAATCTCTTATTAAACAAGCTTTTCACAGAAAACAGGACTGATTTGTTGACTGGAACATCTCACTCACTCACTGTCTATACCAATTTATCCTGCATACAGGGTTGTGGGGGAGCTTGGAGCCTATCCCAGGAAACATAGGGCACGAGTACACCCTGGTCATGGTGGCAATCCATCGCAAGGCACACACACATACACACACACTCACATTCACACACTACAGGCAATTTATTGGGAACGCCAATTTAGCCTAATCTTCATGTTTTTGGACTGTGGGAGGAAACCGGAGCAGAGGGAGAACATGCAAACTGCATCCACACAAACCTGAGGCGGAAATCGAACCCACGAGACTGGAGGCGCGAGCCGACAATGCAGTGGAACATTTTTGAAAGAAAGAAAAAAAAACGAACCAAAAAGCTCTATGGCTCTCTCTATGTGGAACTGTGTCTCTTCCAGCAGATGGCAGTACCGAGTGTTTCAGGACTCAGTTTACCAGAGAAATAATCAGCGAGAAAGTCAGACAGCGTGCATAACAAATAAGACGTTTGGAGTTTACGGACTGTTTAACGGTTTATTGTGCTACATTTATGATAAAGCTACAGCTGACATGGACGGTGGGTTTAAGGAAACTGAGACGCTTTTTGCAGAGTTTTTTTATTGTCGTTTTCTCATGTTTAAATGACCAGTTCTGACTAATCTGTTTAATAATGAATTATGAGAAATGAATGGATTGTTAGTTTGTAGGTGTATGTTATATTATTTGGATTTATATTGTGTGTAAAAGTGTGAAGTGTGTTGTAGCCTTGCTGTTGTATCTGACTGTTTGTTTTTGTTAAATTTTAATTTAGGTTTCATTTTTCTGCTTAATTCTGCTGACATTACCTGTGGCTGAAAAACATAAAGAACTTCATTAAGCTTTTACACTTATAACATTCATTATGTGTAGTGTCTTTCTGAAAAGTAGTTTTGATCATTTTCACAGTGAAGAATGTTTGTTTTGCTTAAACTTGGATGGCATTCAGGGTAAAAATGTAAAAAATTAATAATAATGTAAAAATGTATATTTAATATGTAATAATCAGTTGGCACGGTGATGTAGTGGTTAGCACTGTCGCCCTGCACCTCCAGGACCGAGGGTTTGATTCCCGCCTCAGGGCTGCATGTTCTCCCTGTGCTTGGTTGGTTTGTGCTCTTTTTCCTCCTACAGTCCAAAAACATCCAAATTGGGTTAATTAGCATTCCTAAATTGCCTGAAATGTGTGTGCCCTGTGAAGGATTGCCACCCCGTCCAGGGTCTGCCCCGCCTTATGCTCCAGGCTCCCCACCACCTTGAACACCGGCTAATCTGTATAAACAATGGCTGAATGTTAGCAATCAAGTCTTGCTTTATGAGGTCCTCAAAACTGTTGTGTTCCTCTTTTTGTTAGTGCAGTTTATATTGTTTATAAATAAACTTGACATTTGTCATAAGGACATATAAAAATAGACATGTTATTTGAGACTGTGCAAAAGTATTTTTTAAAGATTCCATCAAAAGTAGTTTAATTAAAATTTCAATTTAAATAAAAAAAATGAATAGAGGTAAACCGTAATAACTTAAAATGTATGTTCTGTTCGTTCATGTAATCAGAAGCCACAACCCCTGGAAGGAAAGGCAACTTGACCGGAAGTGCCAGAAAACTGAAGGATAACGCAGCAGACTGGCATAATTTAATCCAGAAATGGGAGCGTCTGAGTGACGAAGGATCCACCATTGCAACCAAAATAGTCAACTTCAAACTGAGCAAAGAGTAAGACTTGCAGCATTAACCTGACACTTTTTTCAAGCTTAATACTGTTCCATCCTCACCTATGTTTTCTGGCGCAGGTCTGTAAAGGAGCAGGAGGTCGTAATGGAGGGCCCAAGTTCTTCTGCAGCTCCGGCAGAAAGAAGTGAATATCATAGAAACCCAGAGCTAGAGGACGAATGCATCAAATTACAGGACGTTGTCGACAAAATGGTATGATTTGAGTTACAGAAATGTCATAAATCTCGGTTCAAGGTCTAAAGTGTCCTGCTACAACTCCATATACAATTTGTTTGTATTTGGCCTTAGGGTTAGCTAATGTCATTCACAGAGTGAAAAATAATTTAAATTGAATTCAAACACAGCAGGATTCTCAAGGAGTGAGCATATTCAGTTCAAGGTCAGGCTGTTGAATGCTTTGGGAGGCAAAAGAACAATAAGATGGATTGTATCACCGACAGGCTTCTAAAATGATCATTAGATGTTTGTTCATAATAACAAAATTAGAAATTAAATGTGTAAGTATGGCTATCGTGAAAAAACGCCCTTTCTCTAGAGTCTGGCAGCGTGACCCATTTTTGCAAAATTGTATCTAAACAAATTATACAATTTAGAAAAATAATATCTTTTGGATTTGGGACCAAGCAAGAGATATTTGTTTAGTATGGACAGGAACAAACAACTTGTACCAACTATCATGCCTGGTGGAGGGACTATGACTCATTTTTGGGATACCATCAGTCATTAAGTCAATAATGAACTCCATATTATACCGGTTTATGGCCAGTTTACTCTGGGCTGAAATCGGGTCCTGCAACAGGACAGATGATCGTGTACGATAGAAATCAATGTTTTGTGAATGGTCTAGTTAAGGTCCAGACCTCCATCTTATTGAGATGCTGTAGCAGGATCTTGACAGAACTGTGAACAAAGTAATGGCTGTAAATTTCAGTTACCTCAAGCAGTGTTGTACAAAAGAGTTGACCAAAAATCTTTCTAAAACTGTGAGATGCTGATAGTTAAATTGACATGTTATTAGGTCGGAGAATAATGGGTAAATAGTCAATGTTTTTCTTTGAAGGCCCACATTCTGTCAAAAATGGAGAAGATGGTATCTGCTGAGAGAGGGATATGTGAACTGGAGACATTTCAGTATGGAGAGACAGGAAGACCAACACCACTGTTTCAGACTTGGACCACACAGCAGTTTGGTAATATAATAATGTTTTTGTTTAATTTTTTAAAAACCTTTTAGGGGGACATTACCTCACATAATTGATTGATCTGGACAACCTGCAACACAAATATTTAAAGGTCACATATTATACTTAATTTTAAACAAAATTGCATAAGACATATAGAGTGCCCAAAATGTCTTTTCATTTTCCGGGTGAAATACAACTCGGATTATTCATCCTGGCGTGCTTGATTTTCATAGTTTTACTCCTTTTTCCAAATTCTGGTTCAGTGTCTGTCGCTCTAAATAAACTGCCACTGAATGCGCTTTTGAGTATGTGCATTTTCTAGCAATTAGGCGGTAGGGACCAGAAATTTCTCAAGCTTGGCCCACTCACCTTTCTGGCAAATAACAGATTTAGCAATATAAAAGTTAACACAGTTAAATGCTAAAGAAGGCTAGGTTATCTGTAAGTTGTTAGATGCTTCTTGCTATCCAAGCCTCTTGTTTTTTTGTGTTCATGCAGATTGGAGATCAACTTGAATGTCTCAAAATGACAAATAGTCAATTCTTCCAAAAGGATTTCTCTTTAAAAAAAAAAATGAATGCATCCAAAGAACTAGTCTTCTATAACTATAAAAACTTCTATATTTTTAATATGGACTATTGTTATAGCAGTGTGTATGTAAAACAAATGAATAGAAAATGTGTTGAGCATTAAATCTACGCTTTGGATTTTATTCATTCTAAGAAAAGTGTGTGTACTGTGCAAGTACTTGTTGATCTACATGTACTGCCTTATGATGATGATGATATAATATGCACGGTTTATTTATTTTACTGTCCACTGCAGCCGAAGTGTCTTCTGGGTTTTACGAGGCTTACAAGCAGGAGCTTGCCCTAAAGAGAACCATATTACGGGAAGTGGCCCACACAACAAACCCCGATCTCTGCATGGTGTATGTATCCTGCTGGCTATATCAACCCTACATCCAGGATAACACCAAACTTCTCCTGGAGAGCTTACTGATGGAGACAGGCCACAGAGCTTTGTAATTTATTCATTTTATGTGTATTTATATTTAATTTAATGGAACATGATGCAATTTTAAATAAATCAGTTTCTTTATGATGATGTATAGCATTTTCTAAAATGAAAACATGATTTTATAAATGGTCCATTCAGGAGCTCAGGGGGGAAACATTTATCACCAGCAGGACTAAATATTAAATGGAATATTTTGCACACATTTATGAAAAGATTACTTCGATTTTTTTTATTCTTTACATGCATATACATGTACATAATTCCGCCATTAATTAATTTTGAGCTCAATATTGTGTAGGTTCCCCTTGTTCCACCAAAACAGCTCTGACCCCTTAAGGCATGACTCCACTTTGTTCCTTGTTGGCATAGATGGGCATTGGGTGCCCATGTTCCTGTTACCAGTTTATTGTTATATAATGATAATCAGTGTTATTCAGTTGACCTGGTGGATGGCTGATCGGTGTACATGTTTTAAATAGTGAAATCCTCCGTCAGACATAGCGGTGGTGGGGGTGCAGGATCCTCCCTGTTCCTCCCTGCTGTGTCCTGTTACTATGATTCTCTTGAATGAAGAAAGAGTAGAGAAAACTAACAATGCATTGCAGCAGCATCGTGTTGTGTGGGAAATTTCTAGATGGGCAAACACCCCAAAAGATTTGCAGATGTAATTGCAGCAGAAGTACTGACTAAGGGGAGGCTGAAAATGCATGCCACATTTTTCAGATATTTATTTGTAAAAAGAATTAACCTTTTTTTTTTTTAACTCCTTTATCATTTTCCTTCCACTTCACAATTACTTTATGTGCCACTTTGTGTTGGTCCATCATATAAAATACATTTACATTTGTGGTTGTAACATGACAAAATGTGGAAAGTTTCACGATGTATGAATACTTTTGCAAGGCACTGTAATATCCTATCACTGCAAAGTTAGTTTCCCCTTTTTGCCACCTCCTATCCTCACATCCTCATATCACACTGAACAATCGTGAAGGTTTGTGGAACTCATCTTTTCTTTAGGGTCATGTATTGTGACAAATGAAGTGTATATATATTAAACCTAGTGTGAAAAAGGCTTCTATATTGGCATACTCGATAATACATACATACATACATACAATACCAGTCAGACATTTGGACACCTATAATGGTTTCATTTTTAATATTTTCTACATTATAGAACACGCCTGAAATCCTGAAAAGTATACAATACTTCCTATTGATTCATTAAAAAAAAGTTTTGGATTATATACTGTTCAGAATTAGCCACTGTTTAGATATATCACGGCCTCATACACTCTTGACAGCCATCAAGTCTCAACATAAAAAATGTTTAAAAAATCATTCCAGGTGAGAGAATGCCCAGAGAGAAAATATATTTAAAAATGTTACTGTGCATATATGATAAATATGCTACAAAATAGATAGCATCACAATAGTTGCTAAAATCACCCATGTTTTACAAACACAAATGCATATGACCCTGCAAAAGTTGCATCATATTCTATTTCTTTTCAGGTGTTATGTGTATGCTTTAAAGGCGGCTTCCTCATGACTGGATGAGAAATGCACAAAAGGACAGTGTATCTCAAAAAAAAAAACTTTTTCAAGAGCTGCAGTCCTGGTTAATGGATGTCAGCGAGAGTGTCGGATCTCCTACTTTTGCATATTATTGGGGGTGGGGGAAGGGGGGGTATGGTGTGCACTGCCTGGCAATCGTGCCGCTGCATATACAGTATACTGCCAAAAAAGTAACATTCTAATATTTTGCCAGACAGGTTTTTGCTTTGATTACGACTGTAAGCTTATGCAATGTCGCAACATTTATTTCCATTCACAGTCACATTCATTTCTCTCCATGATCTTGTATTCATGATGAGAGAATCGGACCACTGTGTACAACCTTCTCAAGCACATCCCAGATAAACTCAATGGACTTAAGGTCTGGACTCTGCGGTGGCCGATCCATGTGTGAAAGTGATGACTCATGCTACATGAACCACGCTTTCACAACTTGAGCTTGATGAACCTGACCAACAGAAGCAACCCCAGATCACAACACCGCCCATTCAGGCTTGTACGATAGGCACTTGCACCTCTTACCCGGATGCACTCATCACTCTCAATCTGGACTCATCAGACCACATGAGCTTTTTCCAATGTGCCAAAGTCCTTAGCTCCATAGCAAATCGAAACCTTTTTCCCCTGATTAGCCTCACTGATTAGTGCATTTCTTAAGGCTACACAGCTGTTTTTAGTTCCAATCCCCTGCGTTCTCTTCACCCTGAGAATGTGGACATGCCCATACTCTCACTACTTAACATAGCCGTGAATTCTACTGTTGTCTTTTTAAAGAGTTGATTAGACTGAGCGTGATCTCCAATCATGCTTATTTAAGATGTTTTTCCGACCACATTTCCATCTCCGATCACTTGAAGATTATGTTTCACTACTATCCTTCCAGGTTTTAATAATGTGTTTTACAGATCGTAACCCAATTTTTAGCAATAGCCTTAATTATTTTCTAGTAACATCTTTGCTACAACTACAGAATGTGTCTTCTGACATGGTTGTTTAAGAAATGAAAAGCTTCTCACTGCATCAGTTAAGGTTAAAATAACTTGTTTTCAGCTGAACCATATTAATCACTGCAGTAATTATCCAATGGAAGGCTCTTCCCTATTTGCTTAGTTAAAATCAAGTGATTTGAGTGCAAATAAAGTGGGACATCACAGTATCTACCAGTGAATGTCACAAAAACAGAATCTCTTAATTTTAGTAGACTGCTAAGGTTTCTAATACAAAGCTCCAATTCGCAAAACTCAGCAATCAGAAATATTGGTTTAATTTCATCTGTTTATGTATTCTCTTCATATTACAAATGTTGAAATGTTTGAAAAAACATGATGTCCAAAGGTTATATAAAAAGTAATAAAATAGTGCTTTTTAAACAATTATTGAACTGGACAAACTACTATTTAACATGTAACAGTAGAACAAGAAGTAAACCGGGATTTTAGACACTTACAACATGTTTATCCACTTAGAAACTCTCATTCTGGGCGTTTTGTACATTAGTTTAACATGTTTTTCCTTTCAAAAAGATCTAAATGCACAATTTGAAGTCTGCAAATCATCATTAAGCAGTTTAAAACCAAAACACATACAAACAGCTTTAAGCAGTTTTCTATTTAAACTCAGCATTAGGTATTTCACATTGTCATACTGTACATTATATCACCGTATACAGTATATAAGCTACTGAGTTCTGCCATGGCCTTAGTACGTGAAAACATGGCATCTTGGCAATGAAATGTAAAGGTATAAGGCCTACATGACCAAACTCCTACTTTTTTTTTTTTTAAACAAAAGACTGAACAGAAACAATGCACAAAATCTGGAACATTATTAATAATAATACTTTGTTTTTACAAATGTACAAAAATCCGCAATAAAAAGTTCCTTGAGGAAAAAACACCACACTGATAGAGCTGTCTTGAAATTTCAGAAAGGTTTCAGAGGCTGGAGCTTACTCAATCTTTTTCTCAGTTTCTATACCTAATAATGCGTGGACAGTCTCTAAAGGAACTCCTTCTGGAGCCTCGATGTGCACTGTGCTGCCATCAGGTCCGTTCACGATTACTATTCCCTTGGAAGCGAGTTCCTCAGCACTCTGTCGGACAAGGCCCTCTGCTGTTTGGATAAAAACCGATGTCTCTTCCTGAGTCTCAGCGGACTGCATGACCACCTCAGTGACGACAGATTCTCCTACGACTTCTGCCTCCTCTACACTTTCGGTCTGTTCAGGGTTACAGTTTTCGTCTTTCCCCGGGATTTCCTTACATGTTGTTTCTGAGCTCAGCACTTGTTCCAGCTGTTTCACCTCATCTGTAATGTCTACGCTCCCGCCGCTGTTAAGAACTTCTGAAATATCTCCGTCAGGGTCTTCTTGAGGTTTACACGCTTCAGGATCATGAAGACATTCTCCCGTGTCCATAGCTGCTTCTTCCGTCCTTGTTGCAGGGTCTGCTTCAGTGTTCGTTAGGTTTTCTAGACGGGTCAGGACCACCTGGGGCTCCCGGAGCAGCATGGAGTCCTCATTAGCCTCGTGCTTCTGAATACCGTTCTGATTAACTGCAGAGTCCTTATTTTCTCCGCAGCAGTTTTCCATTTTAAACCTCTTCGCTGGAGGCAACATCCTGGTATTCTATAAAACAAAACAGTCTGTGAGATTTCGCAGGTAAAAGACAAACAACTTTAGACTATATACCCACACACACACACGTAAATATATGCATGCATATATTTACATATTTTAATGCATAACTATAGGGAAAAAAATACATATAATTAATGGCCTGACAAAAGATTCACCAGCTTATTTAAAAGGTAATGTTGCGAGAATATTGCAGATGAAATATTTGATTAATTCTCCCTATACTCCCTCACCCACATCTGATTTTTACATTGTTTTTCCTGCTTGTCCTCCAATTCAAAGTCCACATTTCAAGTTCACAGAAATTTACACATAAAACTAAAGCACAAAAATCTTGTATGCTATTGTGTATTGCTTTTTTAAAAAGAAGCAGTTCCATTTTCAGAAGGAATGATTTGTACAGGTAAGTAAAACTAGATGTTCACCTCAATACTCCGTGGACTCTTTGTGGCTTGATTTTTTATCGTGGCCTGTTGTCCATTAGAGGCGTGCAGGGGTGTTAATGCGCTAGATGGATCAGTGATGCCCAGCGATTTTAAGACCTTTAGAGACACAGAAGGCATTTGGATTTAGCAAGTTTATACTGTACATAAATTCCACTATACAAGTCAGGTTTAACAGTTTCTCCTTACTTTTGCACAAATTAGTTTATTATTATTATTAGTTTATTATTAGTTATTTAAAATAAATAAAGGCAATAGTTGCATAAAGTGTACATACATAAGAATAACCAACTAAAAATACACACAGGGTATAATGAATAAGAAATAATGCTAAGCTATGCAGTTGTTGTAAATATAATTGTGATAATAAAATATGAAAAATGCAAGCATGAAAAGATTTTAGGTTTGATTCAAAAATGGAACTCATGAAGCACTCCTGATATCTAGGGGTGGCATGTTCCATAACCTTGGTGTAACGACCACATAAGCTGTGTCACACTTTGGCCTCGCCCGAGACAGCTGAATGGCCAAGCGTGACCGATCAGAAGATTTCAGAGGCCTAGAAGCTGTGTGAGCAAGTCGACAATGCGTGAAGAGGCTGGCCCATTAACAGCTTCAAAAACAACTTTAAGATCATTAAATTGGAACCTGTAATAGACAGGAAAGATGCAGAAAATCTAAAACTGAGGAAGAGTTAATAAAAGTTAATAAATGGCTAACAGAAAGTGAGCCAATGCAGACATACCAAGTCCTGTCTACAACAGATTATAATAATCCAAGCCTAAAGATGAGAAATTATGAATAATTTGAGGAGTGGTTTGATTTTTTTTTTAAGTTGACAGAAAGTACTCTTGACAAGAGTTAATTTGTTGGTTAGGATCTAAAATTAGGATAAAAAAATGTTTCAAGCTCCATATTATTTTAGATCATTTAACATCTCTCCATGCTGAGAGTCCTCATAGGTGATTCATTTAACTGGTTTCTATTTGGAAGGGACAAAAAAAAAATTATGTCTGCTTTCTGCTTATCCTTAAGTTATAGGAAGTAGTTGCGGATCCAACTTTTGACATCTTCCAGACACTCACTCAGACACTTCAACAAGAACAGGTTATTGGGCTTCTGATTACAGATTTGTGCGTCTTTAGCATAATAGTGAAAAAATAAAATGTATACTGCTGAAGGTCGTTACGCAACGGAAGCATATATGAAAATATGTAAAGACAACAAGGAACCATGTGCAATTATGTAGCAACAGATGAAAGATAAGTGCCAACCCCTAATAGAGGTTTTGGACACCAAACTAAAATCAAGCCCAACCGTGTGCTCAAATCATGCAATAATGCTGGTTACTTACATCCATATTGGTGACCTCTATAGCTGCTCGGGAAGCTGGTGAAATACTAAAGTGCTCCTGTGCCATCTTCTTCACATGGCTGTGGAGTTGCTCAAATTCATGATACACGCTGGGGAACTGCTGCTTGGACAAATGGCCGTTTTCTACCTTCAGGTACAGAAAATGTGATGTTATACATTTATTATTATTCTCAAATTTTACTATTTTGCTTTAATCAAAATTAATGTATATGAACTGTTCAACTTCAGGTTTGGAATCTTATGACTAAAAGCTGTTGGTTATCATAGCTATTGTCAGTTTGTTTGAAAGGCGTTGCATAGAAACTAGGCATGTAATACTACACACATTTGTAGGACGTTCGGTGCGTGCTGTATCCTGAATGAATACAGTCTAGCACTACCCACTAGTGCTGGGTGATTCTCGCTCAAATAATTAGTTTAATTTGAATTTATGTTTTATCTTCATGGTTTTCACAACTTTCAATTTGAGACTGTACATGTTCCTGTGTATGCATATTACATTTTTTAATTAAGGCATCAAGTCTTAAAGTTTATCCAATATGAAGGAAAAATACAGGCTTTTTAACCTGATAAACCCTCCTACTGCACTACTTGAACACTGCACACTTAAGCACTATTCGGACTGGACTAGTTTTACTGGGGACGTTTGAATGTGAATTTTTTTTTTTAAGCCGACGTCTGTCATTTCATGTATGGATTCGGACGGGACTAACATCTCCGTGTTTATTACGGAGATGGGCGTGTCTGTGTTTTATATGTGGGCGTTGCACAAGACCACGTGTTGAGGATGAGGATTTCTACTGGAGCGTAGGAATCTGAAACTCGAATACTGACGCGCTAGAGATTGTACGGTAGTTAACGTTGACCAAAACACACAAGAAAACGCGTTTCGGAAAAAAACATTTTCGGCAAACACAGACATTCGCATTTGGACGGGATTAGATTTCTCAGAGGACCGCAGAGTTTGCAGAAAAACAGTAGGTAATTTGCTCTATTTTACAGAGATAGTGTGAGAAAAAGACAGACATGGCAGATTCGGACGGGATTAAAATCACAAAGTACCTCTGTGAAAGAAAAATTTCTCTAACGTCTCCCAGTAAAACTAGTTCCGTCCGAATAGTGCTTAATACTCATATACACAGTATAACTCATTTAATAAATAAACTTTGTTTATTTCTGATGCTGTGTGCAGATGTGATGATTTACCATCACATTTTTAAAAGAGGAGGAAACCTTGAATTTGAGAGGAATAGCCCAAATTGACTTTAATTGGGGGAGCATTTACTTTTATCAAAGAAAGAAAAGCAATACATTTTACTAACTGTACATTCCTCATGTGTTCAGGAAATTATGGCCAGTTCGATACTCTATACAAGTTTATGTTTTCAAGTTAACTTCATAATAAATTACATTTGCGAAAAAGTGACTTTTGAGCACCGTTACATCCCAATTACAAACATAAATAAAAACACGATGTAATAAATAAATAAACAAATGTTGTGCTGTTATGCTATGTTAACTACAATAGTGGTCTCATTTACAAACTTCTAACATTAGATTAGAATATTAATTACATTCGAATGTAAAGCGCAAATATCAATTACCTTCATTAGCACAAACTCCCACAGAGTCATAACCTTAGCCAGGCGTGGAAGAACAATCTCCATCAGGTCTTCATCATCATACTGCTGTATAAACTGGAGACAGCAATTACAATCAATCAATGTTCAATACTTATAATAGTAATTTATCCCCAGGAGTTTGGGGTCTTGTCCAGTCTGACATTTATTAACACCTGAATTGTTCTTCATAACCCTTAGCACTGGCTGTGAGCTCACTGGCCACCAAATTTGAATAAACCACAGTTGAGAAAATTTAAATGAAGTGTTCTGGTTGTGTTTAGGGAGTCTTATAAAGATATAAATAGCAGTTTTAGTGAGCCTTACCTCTGTGAGTCGAACTCTCCGTCTCTGTGCCTGCTGCTCCATAGTAAGTGCTGTTTGGAGTTTGGGTGGCCGACCCGGTCTTCCTCTCTTCGGTTTCCTTCCAAGCCTTTTTGGAAGATTAGATTTGCCCGAGCCCTTGGGTCTGCCAGGCCGTCGGGGTACGATCTGTCTTGTAGAATCTGCTTGCACCTGTTTACATTTTCAACAGATACGAACAGTGATGAATTTGTCATGTCTACTGCAGTGCTTAGTCTCTGAGGCCATATTGTGAACAAACAGTTATTCAGAAAATATAAATAAAAATTGTTTAAATATTCCTGTCCATATGCATATGTAAAGAAGTGACATCTTAACCTTTTGTGGCGTGTCTTCCTTCACAGGATTGGTTTTAGGCGCTTCAGTCTGTGTTTGGCCTTCCGTGGGTTTGGAGTCTTCTTTCACAACTGGACTTGATGCCTGACTTTTGTCATGAGTGGGCTTGAGTTTATAGTGTCTGTTCAAACCTGCAATGCCTATGTATGACTTCTCACATGTTTCACATTTAAACGCTTTGCTACGAAGGGACAAACCATCAACATCTGTTTTCTTCTTGCCCTCGCTGCCCTCTTCGTCTTCCACGCTGATCTCTGAGTAGTCATCTGAATCTGACTGATGGCTCTCGGCCAAGTCCTCAGTTTTGATGAACTTGTAGTCCTTTACCTTATGTTTTGGCGGCCGAGACACTCGGCCAGAGCGTGTCTGGATTTTCAAAGGCTTTTTCTGGCGGTTTTTAACTTTGGGTTTCTCTTTTTCAGTGGTTGGAGCCAAAACCTTGGTAACCACTGTTGTGGGTTTAGTTTGTGTAGTTAATACCTTGGGGGTTGTAGATGAAACACTAGTGGAAGGAGTTAAAATTAATGTGGGGTGGATGGAAACCGTAGCTGGCTTGGCTGCAGGACTCTTTGTGGCAGTGACCGAGTTAGAGGAAGAGGCAGGAGTCTGGACTTTGTGTACAATCGGAACTGAAATGCTGCTAACTACAGGAGCCGGTTTCTGAAGGAGAAGCTGAATGGGAGGTTCTCCTGGATTCTGTAAGAAATATTGCTGCTGACCAGGCACAGGTGTGATGTGTATAATCTGAGGAGCACTGACTGTGCCTACAGTGGAGACCTTCACCACAGACTGGCTTACTGGAAGGCTTTGTGACTGAAGGATGGTGATGGGAGGGGCCTGGCGTTGCTTGATTTCCTGTTTCGGTGGAGCCTGCACTTGAATGTGGATTGGTTCAGCTAGCTAAAAAACAAAAAATATTTTTTATGTTATATATTAATACACAATTATGCATTTGTTTTTCCAAGCACAGTGTATAGGATATTTTTGCTTAAAAAATTAGCTTATTGAAAACATGATTAAGGATTAATTCAGCCACAACCAGAACTGCAACAAGTCTCAGTTCAGATATATTTTTTTTAGCTAAAACTGGGGGACCAGCAATTAATTTTTATACAATGCATTATGAGGTTTCCAAATTATTCCTGTATCTATGTCCATGTGACAGATAATACCAATTAAATTTCTAAACACAATGATATGTGATGTGATTCTAGTTCAGCAATAATGGCACGTCATAATTAATCTCATGGCCGAGAGACCAAATCTCTGCATTGTCGTGATTATTACTAACTGGCACTCGAAGAATGAAAAAGCTGCTCTGTCATTCTGAGCTCAGAGTCCATCCAAGCTAGGTTTATGGAAGGGAAAGGATTTCATTGAACTGTACACATATGGGGCAGGATGGTGGCTCAGCAGGTAATGTTGCCTGCCCATAGCTCCTGCTGGATCGTGAACCCAAGTACTCTGTGTGCATTTAAATACTTGCCACATGTCTCTGTGAATTTTTTTTTTTTTGCATATCCCAGTTGCTTGGAAGATCAGAAGAGTCAGCCAGTATACAGTGGCCTGGAGCAGATAATGATAAGAGAAACAAAGGCAACTTGGCGGTGCTGGGGCTTTGAACCCCCGATTGGTAACCTAGAGCCCTAACCATTTGAGCCACCACTACTCCAGGATTATGGTTATCTCCCAAAAAACATGGCTGTATGTTAACCTGTTATTCTAAAAATATAAATACACTAATCATCCATAACATTATGACCACCTGCCTAATATTGCGTAGCCACCATAACATTGATGCACTGTGTGTTCTGACACCTTTCTATCACAACTTGCATTAACCTTCTCATCAATTTGATCTACACTAGCGCTTTTACACGGGCCAGCCTTCACTGTCCATGTGCATCAGTGAGCCTTAGCCACCCATGACCCTGTCACCAGTTCACCAGTTTTCATTCCTTGAATTACTTCTAGGTCCTGACCACTGCAGTTTTGTCGTTGCTCTTACCTAATTGTCTAGCCGTTACAATTTGGCCCATGTCAAAGTCACTCAAATCCTGATGCTTGCCTATTTTTATTTTGCTTCCAACACATCAACTTCAGGGGAAAAGAAAAAATAAAAGATTTACTTGCTGAATAATATATCCCATCCACTTCCAGCTGCCATAGTAACAAGATATTGAAAATGTAGCTACTGTGAAAAGGGCCAAATTGTAACGGCTAGACAACTGGGTCGGAGCAACTCCAAAACTGCAGCTCTTGTGGAATGTTGCCAGGCTGCAGTGGTCAGGACATACCGAAAGTGATCCAAGAAAGGAAAACCTGTGAACCGGTGACAGGGTCATGGGTGGCCAGGGCTTCCTGATGCACATGGAGAGTGAAGGCTGGCCTGTTTAATCTGATCCAACAGAGGAGCTAGTGTAGCTCAAATTGTGGAAAAGGTTCATTCTGGTTGTGATAGAAAAGTGTTAGGACTCACGGATCATTATTGTTTGGTGTCAAAGAGTGGTCTACTAGATATTAGGTAATGTTATGGCTGATCAGTCCATGATCCCCTAAAACAGACTAGTGCATTCACGCAGTCATAGTGCGTCACCTAAGCAGGCTCTGGGTTTATCACTATGGTAAAATAAACATCAGGGTCATCAGGAGGTGTTCTGGTCTCTGAGACCTGAGGTTTGTCCACATGGTCGTCGTGCATGCGTTACCTTTTGCTGGACGGGCTGTGCTCCGTTTTGTGACTGGTGCAGTGCCACCTGCTTGGCGACACTCTGCAGCTGTTGTGATGCGTTCTGCACGATAGTAAACGGCTGTGGCTGTAACGTGGTGGTGGTGGTGGTCAGCTGTCCTGAGATGACATTCCCCGCCTCCAGAGTGACATATGACGGGGTCTGAGCCTGGACGCTCCGCTGCAGGATTTTCGGGGTCGCGGCGAGGGAGCGGCTCAGCTCGGCCTGCGCGCGCACCTGCGACTTGTTAACGTGATCTATGACCTGTTGCACGTCCACGCTGGAGATCACGGCGGGTTTGACGCTCTGGGCGGGTTTGGGTGCCGGAGTCGGTGCCTGGCTCTGCTCGATCAGGCGGGTCGCTTCGTTTCCGGTGACCTGCACGAGCTGCTGCTTGGAGAGCTGCTCCAGGAGCTGCTGCTGCTCCTCCACCGAGAGCCCGGAGCTCTCCACGAAACTGCCGTCAGGCTGGACGTAAATGATGGTGGTCGCGGGGCCGAGAGCGTTCAGAAAATCGCTACTGATTGTCGTACACTCCGTGGTCACGGTGTCCTCGGCGTTCTCAGACGCCTGCACAAACGACGTTAAGACCTCAGCGCCCAAAATCTGCCCGATCACTTCTGGAGATCCGTCAGCAGCTTTGCCATCAGCGCTTACGGTTACTAACTGTGCCAGGCCTTGTTCACCTTCGCCCGCTTCAACACTCACCACTCCCTCACCGCTGCCATCTTCGTTTTTCCCTTCACTCTGAGAGCTAGTGGTGGCCGATACGCTGGCTTCAGATCCAGCACTATCGTGTGTCAAAGTAGCGCCGTTTGTATTACTGCTCTCATCTTCGTTGTCCGCCATTTTGATTATGGAAGCAGCCTAGACAAGTCTGTCTCGAAACGTTCGCGTATAAAAGCTTTCCAGTGGTGAAAAACAAGCCCCACTCGGGTGTAGTTTAATCCTTAAAGCGTGCACAAGTCAGAAACAGGACCGAAGTGTGTTAGCCGGCAAATTAAATAATCCTATATGGCTTTGTAGCGGTAGCTAGGCGATAGACACTCGCATCCATGCTACAATGGCGAGGAGGTGGGAACTGGATAACAACAAATGGCGTCATTTCCGCTTCCGCAATATTTAACGTGGCATTACTTGTCTCCCGCCACCTGTGTTGTCCCCGTTCTCGATTTATTACACTTACACGACACAGCTGGACATAATTCCCTGGAAACGCTTTAAATGTTGAATGATATATTAGTTCAATAACCAGTGTGAATTAGTATATTATGTGTACAATACACACACTCACAGGCCACTTCATTAGGTACACCTGTTCAACAGCTTGGTAACGTTAATTCACATTTAAATTCTTATTCATCAAATACACAACCATACACAGTATAATATGCAGTGAAACGACAGTTTGTGACTTTAAAAAAAGGATATAAGAGGCTGAAAATGCTAACTGAAAATATAAAATCTACAATATGTTGCAATTTAAAAAAGTATTTTAAAAAAAAGTATAAAATGTATAAACTGTATGACGTATATGAAATTTGCACTGTGTGACATGTGCAAAAAGCAGCAGTACCGGTGGTCATGGTGAGTAAAATGAAATGAAGAGCAGTAGTGGTACAATAAGGACAATTTGTAGTCCTTATTTATGTTTAAACAGAACGAGAAACATGCAACATGTGTGTCCTGTGCAATGTGGTAATGTTCAGTGTGGTTGGTAGTTTGGTGTGCTTCAACATGTGTGTGAAGGAAACATAGCAAGTCCAATCAGTTGAGTCCTATGTAGACAAGGTACAGAAGAAGCTACTTCACAGTCTGTCTGTGGCCTTCAGGGAGCGGAATCACGTTTCTGACCTCAACAGAGCGAACAGTCCATTATTGGGGTGGTTGAGGTCAAAATGGTTAATCACATGGCAGCAACTCAATTTAGGCATGGCCAAGAAGCTGAAGCTCAAATCGGGAGGGAATACAGTATATGTGTGACCAATTTGGGAACATCAATTACCTAATTATTGTCATTACATTGAATCCACAAAATGTCAAACCTTGAAGCAGATGGGCTACAGCAGCAGAAGACATTTAACTGTATTTGGCAGAGCAACTTGTACATCTGGGCAGCTGAGGCCTTGTGCTTGCTGGGGTTTGAACCTGGGACCTTCTGGTCAGTATTCCAATGCCTTAATCACTGAGCTACCAGGTGCCATGCTTCTTACCTAAGAACACTAAACTGAGGCTACAACTACTGTAAAACAGCAGATTGGAAAAACTTTAACTGGTCTGATGCCTTAAATTCTGCTGCGATTAAGAGGGCAGGGCGATCTCGCCTGGTATCAAATTGTTTAGGTTGCTGCTGGTAGTGTAATGCTGTGGAGGTATTTTCTTGCCACGCTGTTGGCCCTTTAGCACCTGAGTATTGCTGACCATGTTCATACCTTCATGAGCATTTGTCTTTTGTCTTCCAGCAGGACTATGCGCCAGATCACAAAGCTAAAACTCACCTCAAACTGGTTTCTTTAAAATGAAAATGAGTTCACTGTACTCAGTGGCCCCCACAGTCTCAATCCAAGCTGGGAAACAGGAACATCCCACAAGAGCTGCAGTTTTGGAGTTGCTTTGATCAAGTCACAATTGTCAAACACCTTGTCAAATCTTTATGCTTTCCCTTTTTTTCCTACTTCAAACAGATCAATTTCAGACACAACATTTTTACTTGCTGCCTAATACTGTATATCTCACCCACTTCCAGGTGCCATTGTAAAAAGATGTCATATCTGTAGCTACTATGACAACAGATGAATTGTAATGGGTGATCTTATGGGTCAGAGCAACTTCAATCCTGCAGATATTGTGGGATGTTACTGGTCTGCAGTGGTCCAAGCAAGGAAAACCAGTGAATCAGCAACAGGACCATGCGGGCCAATGTAGTATGATCCAATAAAAGAGGTACTGTAGCTCAAATTGTTGAAACAGTTAATTCTTGTTCCCATAGAAAAGTGTCAGGACACAAACTGCATCACAATGTTTGTGGCAAAAGGGGCCCTACTCAGTATTAAGAAAGTGTTTGGTCATAATGTTATGGCTGATTAGTGTATATGAGAGCGAGAGCGAGAGAGAGAACTTAATTTTGGTAGTTTATTATAGTTCAGGTGATATAAAGAGCCATTGTTATAACTTACTGTGTTCAGCAGATGGCAGTGTATTAACACAAATATTTTGGTCTGGGTATTCTCTTTCAACCCCCTTAACATGTTTATAAGCCACACACTGCTTTTCTACCAAATTGTTGGTTGGTTGATTGGTTGTGAGGATAAATCAGTATTTTGATGCGGTTCAAAAGACAACATTGCTGATTTAGAAACAAAGCTCTGATATCACCTTTTCTTTATTGCTGGGGTGGTATAAGTACAATGGTGCATTTTTGTAATTTTCAAACTTATGCCTTACAAGGCTTGTGTGGCCTGTACAGGGCCCTGTTATAATCCTTACTGAACAGCTTTGGGAAGAAAATTGGAACACTGACTGCACCTCAGGCTTTCTCACCCAACATTGGTACCCAAACTTAGTAACGATGGTCAGGTGTCCACATACTTTTGGCCAGGAAGGTTCAAAATTTTCCACCTCAGTGTAATGAAAATGTTGACTGTTGTGCTTTCAGTGTTTTTACAATATTTTAAATGCCTTAACGTTTTGTAGGCTACATTAGAAAATGTATTTAATGTTACCGTCTTCACATCAATTGAGCCTGCACTTTAAAAAAATAGGTTAGCACAATTTTGGAATAGTTTTTTCCAGTCTTAATAATGATTGGATTAACATAGAATATTAAGTTTGCCACAGGTATTACATGTAATGGTCAGCATTAGGGAATTTGCAGGATTAGTTGTTGCTTTTCCCCTGACCCAACTGATGACAGGGAAACACCATTCACTTTGGATTTAATCTCACAGATATGGATAACCTTGCTCAGAATTTGAGCCACAATGAGCCACATGTCCCACTTGGAGTTATGAGACAAAAAGTGTGCATTGGTCCTGGATGTCCTGCTCCACAGAGGCACAGAGGACCCAGTCACATAGACTGTCACTAGCATGTTTGCCATTCTAGTAGCTGAAGTATAGGACGTGCAGTATGTATTCCTGTGAAAGGACCCACTTATGTACTAACCTTCCAATGGGCTTTAAAGAGTCCCGTTACCAGCCTTTTCTTTTCTGAGGAAAGCTTCATGGAATTTTTCTCTGTGTGAACTATATGCTCCTGGCTCCTTCTGGCCAAGAATATTTGGCCACTGTCCTATAACTTATTTTATATACTTCCCCTGACGATCAGGTTAGTACAGTCCTCCCCTAAATAATCCTCCCAAGAGCCTGTGGCTAGGCGCAGACTTCAATATCACAAAGCCAGCACTGCAAAATAGACCATGCATGTGGCACTTTTTGGTTAGCAGTATCCAATTCCCAATCCAGTGCTCACAAGGGACCAATTTCCCATGCACGAATGTAGCCCAGGTGCCTACAGTGTGTGCCACACAATATGTAATAAGGTTTCATCATTGAGTCTCCACTCAATACTTGGGTCTTGATCTGACATCTGACAGGCATATGCCCTCCCGCATCTGTACATGATTACTCATAGTAGGCAAAATACATGCCACAGAGTTCGGCCGCAGACAAGTCGAGGCGCTGCCCTGATGCCCCTGTAAGCTGTCAGTAAAATCCTTGCACTGTGCTTAAAGTGTTTAAAAGGATGGCTGTCCACTGAATTACAACTATATAGACTACTGTGGCCTGTTTTAAAGAGTTAGCTTCCAAATTGTATGATCTTACCTTCTGATGCTTTGAGTCATATCTGTCTTTAAGTTATCGATTAGTCTAGAGTAAACTAAGAGCCCCACTTACTGTGCACTGAAGTGAGGACAATATGTCAAACATCAGTGCATTAGCTAATACAGATTAATAATGCTAACAAGAGACACAAAGAAACACTGCTTGCAAAATCCAAAGACAAGCCCAGTCACACACAGTTAAGCGGAAAACATCATACCCTGTCTGTTCACACAGCTTAGAAGTAGAAAGTACAATATTGAAAGACTATATTTATAGCAAATGCATTCTTATATATAAACACATGGCTTGGAAGGCCTAAAAAATGTGGTATCCTGGTGAACTAAAGTAAGTCCAGAAGAGAAGAAATCCACAAGACCTCTGATCCAGAAGTACTACCAGCCCATCTGATTGTTCTAATTTCAAAGTCTTAGTAAGTCTCAAGCATACACAGATCAGCCATAACATAAACACTACTGCCAGGTGAACTGAATAACACTTATTGTCAATTATATACCAGTAAACTGGCAACAGGATCATGGGCACCTGCCTTTGGGGACCAAAGACCACCCGCCTTGCCCAATCCCACAGAAAAGCCAATGCAGCACAAACCACTGAAAAATGTTAATGCTGGCCATGACAGAATGGCATCAGAACACACAACGCATCACAGCCTGTCGAGTATGGGGCTTAGCAGGCAAAGAGCTCAAGGTTGTTGACCTGGACTCCAAATTCCCCAGAATCCAATCCAACGGAGCTCCCATGGAATGTACCGGACAAACAAGTTCAATCCTCGGAAGCCCCACAACACAACCCAGCTGAGCCAAACCGCAATGTTTTTGAGGTCTACCGAAAGCATGATGAAAGAAAGATGACCAGTTAGAGGCATTTTTTTAAATACAGTAATTTTTGATTGAAAACTGTAAATTCTCCATTTATTAGGTCTAACTGTGGAGAGTTTTAAATGGCTAATTCTTAATTCTAAAATTAGGCACTGTGCATACAAGAGACTGACTGATGAGGGGTAAATGGAACAGTCCAAGCAAAAAGTTGCTGTTGTGCCACATCGGTGCAGATGTCAGTTAGTATTGGCACAGCATTGCATTACAATAGCTAACACACACACAAAAAAGTATATTTTATGGGCCATTTTTGGTGATGGAGTAGTTCCCAAATCTGTATCATCATACATCATAAATAGTAATCAGTTGAAAATGGGAGAGAGATATTTTCTTACTTTATATGCCTGGCTTAATCATTGCAGATGGCAACTAATTAATTACATGGACACTAAGTAAATTTAATTAAATTAGGACTGAATTAACAGTGTGTATCAATAATCTGTTTACAGCCTTCAATAATAAGGGCAGGATAGGACCAGCTGCCCAGGTGTGTGTGTGTGTGTGTGTGTGTGTGTGTGTGTGTGTGTGTGTGTTCACAGACAAGTCCATTCCATCTAATACAAGTATTTTACTGAATAAAGAATAATTACATATTTACAAGGTTACATGAGGAATAAAACACATGAAGGACAAAATAATTCAGCATTATAAGGTTTAGAGCGAGCATGAACATTGCATCCTGTGATTTACTGTAAACTAAGAACACCATACCCAGGGCTGCGTTCATGCTTTCTCCAATATGTCTGCAACTCATTGTTCCAGCTTTTTAATTTAGCTAGATTGAGACCTCGGGAATGTGGCAGATAATAGTCGCTGACACACAGTCATGCAGCTAATCTATAGGGGAAAAGGGCACATCAGGCCTATTAGCTTGTGGCACTAATGAGTAGAATATAACTTCATTTAAAACAATGTTGTGTTATCTTTCTTCATCTAACATTGTTTATTGTACCCACAGCTAAATTCAGCTGAAATGAAAAAAAATATATATATATTATTATTATTTTGAGTGCCATGTTTGTCACAATTGGCAAATTGTTTATATATTTGATAACCTGTGTAAAGCTCAAATGGAAGCACTATCATTGATTTTAATTATTTATTTATATTATGAAAACTTTAGTTTCTATGAAACATCTATCATTAAAAAAAATTAAACTGGGATTTTTATAAAACCTTCACTATGACTGTATTTTATTACTTTACCCATATAAAAGGCATATGTCAACATGTTAGATGTTTTTTTTTTAACGATCTGATCAACATATTACTTAAAACATAACCCCACATATTATAAGACTACAGTACATTAAAGTACTTCAAACAATACTGTAGCAAGCTATCTTTATTTACAATATGTACAGCATTACATTCTAATACAACTTATGAACCAACCACTAAGTGCGTTTAAAAAAGAAACATAGTGTACAGACTTTTAGAGAAACATTAGATGGTTTAAAACGATTCTTTTTAGAGCAGTAATAAAATATATTTATTAAATTAGGTTGAGTAAGTTTGAACAACGGTGTTCCATATAGTTTGAGTTCTTGGAAACACACCACCAAACATGATCAGATTGTTGTTTCTTATAGAACTGAATAACACTTAGTGGTAAGTAGATCATATAAAATAAAAATAAACCTTAGCATGTCATGCTTTCTGTATTTTCCAACCAATACATGAACTTATCATTTAAAATATAGCTGAAGCTCTAATTGAGAAACGGAAAATAGCGCTAGCTAGGTTAGAGAAGATCCACTGCTTGCTTATGGTTTCTGAGGAAATACAGTAGAGATAATCAAGATTTGTTCAAAGGAAAGCTACAGAAAGACACAATGCTGTCTGACCAAAGGTTATAAGTGCATCTCTAAGAGCTCTCTTTCTCTTCTTGGGAGTCTGAGTGTTCCGCACTGGACTTCTCCTCCATTTCCTCCTGTGTTTGATGCTCAAGTCTCTTGCTAGACACTGTCCCCAGCACTTTGGCACTATGCTCCTGTGCTTTGGCCCTGAGAGCAGCAATGCTGTTCTCCCTCAGCTCCTCTTTAGACATGGGCGAGTCGCTCCTCCTGTCCTCAGTATCAGTATCGTCAATGTTGACGGTGTTCGGAAGCTGAGGGACGTCTGGCTTCCGGGTCGATGTGCCTGACGCTGCCTCCAGTGATTTTTTGTGCATCCCTGCAAAGAACGATGAGGGATTCGGATTTAGAGAAGTGCCTGGGGATTGGAAAGACATTTGAACTGGTAAACGACAAGCGACTACGGATTAGAACTGATAAACTACTAGTGACTTAGTGACTAGAATTGGAGCAATTCTAAGTACTTGGCTCTTACTTTCAATGTTTAGTTGTGCTTTCTTTTTGTCCTGCATTTTGCATGGTTCTGCTCAGTCATTTGAAGTTCCTGCCTCTTAGGCACTGTACATTTGCTTGGGTTATATTATAGCTTTCGTTTAACGCCTTTCAAGTAAATACATGGAACTGTAGTCTGTTGTCTCTATTGGGTTTATTGCTCATTGTCTGGTGATAATGTTATTACTACCAAATAGATTATGCGAAGTACATATCCTGCACTATAGATCCAGATATCTGCTTAGATATATGGATGGCGAAACATACTGTAGTTATGTTCGCTATTGAACTATTTATAATTATAATGTATATTGTGATGTTGGAGACTGCAGCAAAGGTTTTTGTAAAGCAGAAACATACAACTCACATTAGGGAAATTTGTACAGTTGTAAAAGCAGAAGAATATTAATATAAATCTTTGTGGATTATGCAAAGCTCAAACAGTTCTGCAGTTAATCTGCGCAGAAAAAAGGAATTTAGATTACTCTGAACATATAGATAGATAGATAGATAGATAGATAGATAGTAGATAGGTAGATAGATAGATATTATTCTACACATATATGTAATTTTCTTTTTCTGTATACATAATAATGAAACAATATGAAAAGTAAACACAAGTAAACCTTATGGCAAAATTCACAACAATGAATTAAGAAATGTGCTAGTTATAAACCTAATGTTTGCTAAGAATTCGTTGATATTCAGAGTATGACCATGAGAAAAGGTGTATAGAATGAGTGTAGTGGTGTTAATAGGCAGTTAATCAGTTAATACTGATCTGTGGATTATTATCATCATCATTTAAGATTAGTTTTTGTCTAATTGCTTAAGTTAGTCAAATTACAAGCAAACTACAAATGAATTTCATCTGGGGTGTATTACTGCCTTATACACAGAGTCAGCCAAAATGTATACATACATTTCAGGAACAGAATAATTTTATATTAATACATCATACTATTTTCCTTTTCCTGAAGTGTGTATATATATTTTTGGCTGACTGCAAAAATGTATTAGTAGTCTGAAAACTGTAAGAAAATCACAGTCAGTTTCCACCTGTTCTCAGGATGCAGAATTGAAGGATGCTCCACGCAGGAAAAGAGGAATGCCATTTTCCCACCCAGACAGGGGCAGGGCCATTTATGCTGTCCTGGCTATAACATTATCAAGATTCAAACCTAGCTATTTCTTTTCTCTTTTATTAAAAAAAAAGGGATTGTTCACATACCTAGTAGCCAGGGGGCACAGGAATCCATAATTCCATCCTTGGCAGACTTCAGTATAGACTCTGGAAGAGGAATGGAGTGGCGCACCATGGCCCCGTACAGCCCATATTCAGCCATCACACTGCTGCGGCCCCAACACTTCTCCCTTTTTCTCCATTTGGCTCGACGATTCTGGAACCAGACCTGTGGATGGGTTAAATTTGAAGGTTAACCTGCATTGAGAACAAGTGGAATGATTCGGATAGATGGATGTATTAAGTGCATGAAAGAATGAATGGATGTGGTTAATCTTAAAGAACAATTCACTCTGTTTGTTGAAAAGTAGGCCATAGCTCCCTACCGCTAATGCAGATGTTCATGCATGCATGGTGTAGTTTTGTAGATGGTCCTCCAACTCGCTTGCAGCTTACCCAAAATATGGCCCCGCCCCCGGGCATAGAGGGGCGGGGCATATGATACGAGCCCCACACAGCCCCATTGGATAAGAAATTATCCAACCATTTTCGCATATATTTTTTTTTTACGTGCTCTTGATGATGGCTCTCATTTCATGCAAGTGAAATTGGTTATCGGTCGCGGCAAAGAAACGCGGGCGGAGACAGCGAGGAGAAGCGACCCCTAGGGCACGCCGAGGCTGATTGAAAAATAAGTTAATTTCAGGCCCAATCGATGGTGGACAGGCGGGCAAATATCACGGGAAATTAAACGAGCAGCGCCCAGGGGAGCAGCGCCATTGACCCGCGCTAATAAATTCAATGGAGTTATTTCATCTGAACCTGCGGCGTCCCGTGCCGCGCCTCCGCTCCCCTCGCAACTTAGCGGGCTCGTCTGATTTAACTAATTACACTAGATGAGAAAATTACATGTTAATCTTACTTAGGACTGCAAGCAGCTCTTATTTATTTATTTCCGTATTATTTATTCATCGAGAGGAGCCATAATGAGGGCGAGATTAAAAAGGCGCGTCGGCAGATGGATGGCTCGGGTCACCCCGCAATCTCCTTCCGCCTTGATTGCTTGATTAGGTCGTTAGCGCTCGCGCTCCGAGAGCAAAATTATTTCACGTTCATCATGAGACCGATGAGAAATGATGTGTCCAAACAGCATGGCAAAACGGCAAGCATTGCTTTAAAGGGTCGTTAGGTGCTGATTGATGCAACTCCACCTGATGGACCAAAAGCTGAGCCAAAAACACAGGCCTGACAGTGTATACTGCACTGTATGACCCCTTTTTGCAGCAATAAAAAACTTAACCCTGGCAATGCAGACCATAATTTATACATTATTGTTATCCTTATGAAAGCATCAGTGAAGAATAGAGGTATATGCGTATAGCTCATGTTTGTGGAAGACCAGAGAAATTTGGCAGGGATGCATTTTATTTATTACATTTTAATTTGCATTCGGTATCAGATTTGGATTTATTTCACCGTCCTCAAAAATCTGATTTTTTTTTTTTTAGTCTAAACGATGAAAAGACAAAACACCATTTATGAATTGTTGGCGCTTTAAACACAAGAGCTGAACAATGGTCAAATGTGAAAATATTGTATTTAACTATTATTAATCTTCATACAATGTAGAAAAACTGTCCGATAAAATATGCTTGAATTTTCACATCCAATATGTTATTTTATATAACACTTGTGATATTATTAAAACAAGTCAGATCCATAGCTTTCATACCAAAGGTAAAATATCTTAATCCAGGCAAAGCACTATGTTACAGTCTTTTTTTTCCATTTCGTTTTCCAAACAAATTAAATGAATTAAAAATAAATTACATAAAAAATAATACATTCTTTACTAGTTTAGATTCATAACGTTTAAAAACAATCTAATACGTGAAATATAAAATCAACGGGCAATGAGGGCAACAAGTTTTGAAACCAAGCTAGCATTTTTTATATAATAAGGATAAAAAAAAAAAACATATATAAAAAAAAAAAATATATATATATATATATATATATATATATATATATATATATATATATATATATATATATACAGTGCTTGTAATTGACACCCGTAGTGAAAGATTTTCGGGAATAAAGTAATGAAAGATTACCACATATTATTGTAAAATAGACTGATAATAAAAATATTATTATTTTTTTTAAAATAATAATAATTATTATTATACGAAGAATTATAAAGGTGATTATTATTATTATTATTATTATTATTATCACCATCACCATCATCATGTTGAATTGTTTGGCTCCAAATGTCTGATAGGAAACGATAATTATCCTTTATTTATTTATTTATTTTAGGAAATTATATAATTAGTAAATAAACTAATTACATAGGGGTCTACCTGTATTCTGTCCTCTGGTAGCTCAGTCTTCATAGCCAGCATCTCTCTGGCGTACACATCGGGATAGTGAGCTTCATTAAAAGCTTTCTCCAGTTCTTCCAGCTGATAAGATGTAAATATTGTCCTATATACAGGTACATAATAAGAAATAGCCAATAAGAAATTACAAATAAAACTAAACAACAACAACAAACACTAAACAATATTCCAGAGCAAATGATAATTCGTTGGTTAGTCTAACCAAAATAACACCGCGATGTGGTTCTTTAAAAAAATGTATAATATGTGTCATTATTACAAGGTTATTGGGTATGTATTTTTAATTAAATTTATCTAAATTGGTAATATAAAAGAAAGACTTTTGGCCCATATTATCCTAGCAGTGGATAAACTGCTTGCTGAGGATATTTTTTAGGCCCAGGGGTTAAATGTTTTTCAGGGTGCGGCGAGACACATTTATAAAGCTGGTTATAATTATAATGAGGCATATTCCGTTTGAACGCTTTGGCCTATTGCACTATGAGGGGATCTGGTCTAAAATGCCATTGGTAGGTCAGTATGTGTCCTGAATTTTAACTGCAGTCATAATATTTGCTTCAGTTGTAAAGCAACGAGATATACATTTTCGTTGTTGTTTTTTTTTTTAAATTATTTTTATAAATCAACATCTCAAATCGAACAAAGGTGAAATTCTCAAAATCAGTTAAAATCACACTACATGAATGAGCACTTAAATGTTACACTCGCTTTTATCTAACGTCAAGTTTACTCGACCGTCGAAACTGTATAAGCTTTTGCTGTTTAATCTCTTATATCAGCTCCAGGTGAATACACAAGCTAAGATTTCTATTTATTCTTCATGCTACTTAATAAAATCTAAATAATATTACTATTATACTTTAACTAGTGAGTGATAATAATAGTGTAATAGTAGCATTATTTAGGGTTTATTTAGTAGCATAAAGAATAAATAGAAATCTTAGCTTGTGTTATTTCAGTAAAAATTTCAGCTACAGCTATTAATAATAATAATAATAATAATAATAATAATAATTATTATTATTATTATTATTATTATTATTATTATTATTATTATTATTATGTAATTATCATTCAAATAGTTTCATATGTTAATTATTACCGTTAGTACAGAGTTATTATATATAAATAGACTTTATATATTATTATTAGTAGCATTAGTATTATAATAGTATAATTTACTATAATATCGTTACTATAAGCTGACTATATTTCTAACGTTTCAAAAGCCGTGAATTCCTGTTCAAATTTTTTAATTCATCTCTGTAAATATGCTCCTTTAAAATAATAAAACTCTGAATAATTACCTATGCCGCCTCTTCTTTCGCTTCTTGCTCTGCCCCAGGGAAGACTTGGATGTTTTTCGTTCACTCGAAGAAACATCCTCTGAGTCTATAAAATTCAGAAACATGTTCAGCAGGCGAAAGTTTCAGAAAAAGCGCCTCTGTGGAGTTTTTCTGGCCTATTGAACTCGTCAACATCAATTAACTCAAAATAAATCCATGACTCAATGTTTAGTGGTAATGTTCTGCTAATGTCGAAAATGACATTTAATGAAATATTAAATGACATTGACTCGCCATTCACTAATAATTAGCTTCAGTCATGATGATAATATTAATAGGAAGAAGAAAAAGAAATGGGGAAGAGGATGGAAAAAGTGCAAATGAAAAAATGCTCATGTTTCCTATTGATGCACTTTCACCTTGTATAAAAATGGGAGCAGGGCAGAACCACCACCAGGATGGAGCATCTGCCCCACGAGGACCGTGATGTGTGTGTCAAACCCTTACCTGAGCTGGCAGACCCTCCGGCCTCCTGAGCTGCTGTCTTGTTGAGAGGTTGGAGATGGACGTTCTGCGCGTCAGACAGGACCTCCAGAAACGAGGGCTGTCTATAGAAGGACGGAATACCCCCGTGGCCGATGAATCCCATACCGACCCCGACGGCGGCGGGGCCGAGCACGGAGCGCGCGGCCAGCAAGTGCGCGCCCCCGGGGATGGAATCCAGCGCGCTTCGAGGCGCCGACGACGCCTCCTTGTTCAACCCCAAAATCTCCTGGATGCCGAAGCCTGTGCACCTGGGTGCGTGTGATGTAATGCTCTTTGACAAGTGCGGGTTACTATTCCCTCCGTTTTCAACTATTTTCGGCTTGTTCAAACTCTCCGACAGCACAGCCCCTTCCTTCCCCGTCATGGTGCCTTTGAGGATAGTCCCCCTCTTCCCTTGTGCACAGGAATCCACCAGTGCAAATACACGCGATCCCCCCCAGAAATTCTCCTTTTATCCAAAAGGTCCATCCCTACAAGTGCCCGAAGTCGACAGCCAATCACCTGCAAGCAAGCCGCTCACAATTTCAGCAAGTCTCCCGTGTTCAATGCGCATTTTATCGGTTTGTCAAAATGAGATTTTGTTTAGCTAAATACTTAATATACAAAAAATTTCAGAAAAATGGTCGACACGTTCATTTGTATAGAGTGACGTCAATTAACTGCATAGAATTGAAACATAATAATAATAATAATAATAATAATAATAACAGATGTTTCATATTTATTTTATCCTTAATAACATTTTGTCTTTATTTAACATAGGGAAATTTCTAATGTATTTCTTGACGTTTAATTTATTATTTATCCAATGATCACATCCTGGCTTACTTTCATTTATTCCATTCCAAATACCAATCTACATTACAACTGGTTGATGTCAGAAAATGACATTGGGCCGTTCGTAACTGTCCAAGGTCCTGGGCGTGAAATAAATAAAAAATGAAATACGATGACACAAGAGGTCAGAAACAAAGTGCACATGATTGTTTCTGATATGATTAAAGAGTCACTCCGGAGCTGAATGTCACATTGTCTGGATCAAACACAGAGAGACAGACACAACATCCAGTAGTACACATCGAAATACTGTCGATATTCTACTCAAACTCTATTCAACAACAGGGGAAACAACCTGCATACTGAGACATTCTGTCATGAAGCTACTGGCTCATACAGTGTGCTTCTTTATGTATGGTCGATGTACCCTGTTTGGGGAGGGGAGGGGGGTATTAAAGCGGGGCAGATTAGCTTGCTGGATTAAATTTTGCGAAAACGAAAGCAGGTTGAACCCCAGAAGTTCTCCACTTGACTTGCGATTGTTAAAGCTATTGGAGCCGATTAAAAGCTTTAAAACGTTTGGGCTTTAAAGACACCCTGCTTAAAATAAAATCTACTGGAAAACCCTGTCTCATTTCAGGACTTGGCTCATCTGTCTGTCACCCTGCTTTGATACAGCTATAATCACATCAATTGGCCGGGATTTTTCGATAACATAAATCAGCTTAATTTGCTGCAATTTACAGGCAGACCTGCTGCTGCTTTTTAACATCAGATTGACGCCGAATTACTCTCGCTCGCATAAGCGCTATTAAAGACGTGGGGTGTTGACTTAATATAGGATATATATATATTTTTTTTTTAGGGAAGATATTAATTACTTGTATTTGTTTTATTGCATAGTAGAGGATCAAAAAACAGCAGCAAAGTGTAGTATTATTTTCCCTCTAAAGATGCCAGTACTGATGCTAATAAAGACGCTATCATATGACGTCAGAAGAGGGGCATATATTTTTCATGTTGAAGTATTTTTCGTCCATTATTTTTACGAATTGAATTTATTTTATTTTATTTATTTATTTATTTATTTATTTTTGGTAGGCACTCTGTATCTGAATATATATGTTATGCATGTGATTTCTGGGAGGGAATTTTTTTTTTATATTTAATTTATTCTTATAGGGTTTATATATACAAAATTGTACATCATACTATTTTTCTTTTCCTGAAGTGTATATAATTTATTTTGGCTGACTTTCTCTCTCTCTCTCTCTCTCTCTCTCTCTCTATATATATATATATATAATTAATATTATTGTAATAATAATAATTATTATTAAATAGTCCGCACTGTGGTAATCAGCTATTACCAAATTACAGTGAGATTTGTTTCGCCTGGAGATCATTTGTGCCACAATTTGGACATCTGGCCTGATAATTACTAGAAGATAATTTATGGAAATGAGCAGTGAGACGTTGATGAAGACCGAGATAACAGCAATCTTATCAAAGTGCCATGTGCTGATGCATAAATAAACGTCACGATTCGTGTGTGATGGCGGCGGAGCAGCGCGCGAGACGCGTGGCTGAGCGGATTCACGTCCGGCGCGTGAATTCCCGCGAGAATTCCACCTCTAATGAAAGTGACGCGTGCAGGTAGACAATCACCCCGGCGCCATTTTATCAGTCGGTCGAAGAACGAGTTTGGTGATATCAGTGTATAACGCGCACTGGTTATTAATTACAAATAAAGATAAGGTGTAATAATGTAGAATTTTTTTGGAGCTTATCAGATTAAAAGGGGAAAAAAAAACACAGGAAAGCTGTGATATTTTGACCATATGGGACATTATTCAATTAGCAGGCCATGCTAAGTCTTTACTGGCATGTCGCCATGGTAATTAGTCTAGATGGCCATTTAATTCTACAGTAATTAGAAAAGTAGGTGTAAACATATGAATTGATTCAGTGATTTCTAAAATATAAGACACACACTGGGTTATTTATTGGTTATATATGCAGACTAAAGACAACTGTTTGTAAGGATGTATGGAACTTGGCTACAATGGACTTGGACAAGGTTTTAACTACAGAATAAACAATAATCCACAAATGAAACCAATATGATATGTTAAAGAACATTCATGAGACAAAAAAGTCACCAAAGCAATAAGGGGGAAAAAATGTTTTCATCGCATTTCTGAGTGAACCTTGGGGAACAACACATAGGCTACATGCTAGGATGTGAAGAACATCATAAGCCCTTAAACTGTTCAAGTAAAATGTAATTACATAACACAAATTATGATCAAGTTGAGAGAATCTGGTCAGAAAAATCACCTTGCATGCCATACATAAAAAAAACACACACACAAAACAAAATAATAATAAAAAGAAAATACCTGAAAATAAATATGAAAAGTCCACTACATGTAAAATGTGTGACATACTTCGAAGTATCTAAAAACAAAGCGTGTAAATTTTGTTTGTTAGTTTCATATGATACATCTTAAATTCTTGGCAAAAAGATAAAAGAATAAGCAAAATGTTACATCCAGAATTACAACTGGACCAATAACTAATTAGAAGCTACTAAATAGAAATTTCATTGCCGTTAATGAAGAAATCAATGTTCTGCTAATATGCTAATGACACATCATCCAGTCAAGTTAAAGCCATATATTCATTCAGTCAGCTGTCAATTACAGACACGCTTCTGTCTTAATCTGGGCTGGGCTTTGCTGCTTATTGTAAAAGGGTGAAAAAGCCTCACAGCTTTTGATAAACCATCCACACTGGGAAATGGGCGCTTCCTGATTTGCATGCATAAGAGGACAGACTGATAAAGCTGCAGATTATGGAAAGATTTAGTTCAGTCATTCGTGAAGATTGGGTAGCCCATCAAAGGCTGCAAGATCTGATGGCTTTCAGATTAAAAGGCAAACAGCTGTTGCATAATTTGTTATTTTTGTTCTCAGCGTTCTGCACGTTCATAAAGCGCTGCGGCATGAATTTTATTTTTGAGCTGCAAAATGCAAAACAGTATTGTAATGCCAAGCTTTAAATGTTGAGACAATAATTAAAATTTATCCAGCACTGCACAAGCGCACCAGCCTCTACTGGGAATATGGATAAAATATGAAGACAGCAAAATAGAGCCTTGTCCGTAGCACATGAATGCAGACTTTGACTGTTGGAATAATCCTTACCAGTGGCAAACAACGCAGCGCATACCAATCATGTTTACGAGCATATTTTGAAACAGTTGACAGCTATTTTTCTTTCTGAGTAGAGAAAGAACATTCACTCAGAGGGAAGGTCACTAGAAGGTAACAACCATGATATGGGCTGTGGTTAGGGACAGGGTGCTGCATTAGCCCAACCCCGATACACAGATTGCTAGAGTCTGATATGCTCATGTCAGACAATCTAAATGAGAGATCGTGGCTGTAAGCCATTTGTCTACGTTTGGCCCACTGTCCTATTAGAAGTGATGAATTGTTTTAAAGCCTGTATTTAGTGCTTTCATATTCTGTTGCCAGACAAATGACAGAGTGCACTATGTAGAATAAGGTTGCAGAAGCGATTTAATTCTGAGCACAGCTCTATCTTTAGTTCTGAAAATTGTTTGAAAATGGACCATTGATTTGACAGACTTTAAACAGAGTCCTATGACCATGTTAAAGTACCAGTAGGTGTGAGGTTCTTACAACTAATAAAGCAAAATTTGGCACATGTAGTGCCCTAAACAACCTTAACTGAAAGTAGAAAGAGCAACAGACACCTTGTGCTGAGTCAAAACAATAATCCAAACACTCAGTGAAGAGTTCCCCACCCCTTCCCTCTGTGTTCTGTCAGGGGTGTAATGACCCCACAAAAGCAGAGAGTGAGTTTGCTAGCTCCAGTTTTCTCATGGTGCTTTCACAATGGTGTTTTTGGAAGCTGCCTGTCGGCATTGCTTAATTAGGCAAGGAGTTGATTAATTTGCACTAATTGACAGCTAATTAAAGGCCTGAGGGCACATTGGATTGACGTTTGTCAGGGCACGGGGGCTCAGTGAGGTCAGGGCAGTGGATTTTTTGCTCTGCTGGGATTTCTGGGTTTTCCCCCGCCTAGGAGACAACCACTCTGTGGGGAACGGGGCCTGTTTTAAGGCGGCTGTCTGAACAACACCCTGTTGATAGCAGGCTACTAGTGCCGGAGGCCATTATATGAACCACAGCAGACTTGGCGTGGTGTCTCAGGGCTTTACTCACATGGCTCATTGCATCTGCTGGTGTGACAGTGAAATCAAATTCAACAAGTGCAACCATTAGTTTCAACAAGTGCAACTCTCTCACGCAGACATTTATAATTGCAGCAATCATTCACAATTAATTTTTCATGATTTTAGTTATTTAAAATGACCAAGTATGACATGAAAATACTGGTAGAAAAGTTAAATTACTGCATCAACAACATAAACTTGTCAACTATTTAACATAAGCACATCCTTCTGGCAGGAAAGGATGCAGATTCAGGTCAAGAGCTGTCAGAATAGGTAAAAAAATATATAATAATAAAATAAAATAAATAATAATAATAATAATAAATGGTTGTTTGTGGGCTGTTGATTTCTTACGATTTGAACAGATCAAAGTCTCCAGAATTTAAACAGGATGATTTTATATACACACACACTGTATGCTCAAACAATGTACTACTTACTACTCTTTACAACTGTGGTGTGCTGAAATGCCTCAGAAAACATCAATCCTTTTGGTGGATTGGCTAAAGTTATTGTAAAATGAAAAATTATCTGTAAAATTTATAGAAAATCCCAGATCACCAGGTGCCAAAATACTCAAACCAGCTACTCTAAAACAAACTGTCATGCCATGTGAAAAGCTGAGATCACATTTCCCCCATTCTGATATCTGATGTGAAACTCTTGACCTGTATCTGCATAATTTTATGCACTGTGCTGTCATGATTGGCTGATTGGATAACGAGCAGGTGAATAAGCAACCTAATAAATCGGTCACTGATGTCATGAAGTACCTTAAATGTCAGGGGGGGAAAAAAAGTAAAATTACCCAACCATTTTCTTGTCAGGGCTTATAAAAAAATTAGTGACAGGAAATATGTTGTTATGGAAGCCATGTTGGAAAAATCTGAAGAAAAAGTACTTAAGTTTTAGAAAGACACCAGTATGATTGGTGCTGTTAGTAAGCAAAGACAAACAGGGGTGTGTGTATTAGGGAGGTGAGCAGCAAAGCTGTTTGAGCTGAAAGGAGCAGGAGGATCTCAACCATAGCTGAAGCCTCTTCGACATCTACAGCCAATAACAGCCCTGCCCATTGTCTCACCTAATTACACCGGCCGCAGCGTTCTTTGTTTCCTATTCAGCATGCCTGTCCGATTTCCTTTTCCGTGAGACCACTCGCTCCACTGTCCCTGGAAGTGTGCTAATTAGAGAAGAAATGGCCCTAGTAATTATGTCACATCTTATTAACATAGATGACAATGAGCAATATTATTTTTATGCAATGTTTTGTGTCAGGGGCCTCAAAACCTCAAATTCACATCGAACTGCAGAAATGCCCTAGCACTAGTGGGAAGTGGAATCCTAATGGGACGAGTCTATGGAGCGGCACAGGCATGACGTTATTGCCCTAATTAAAATGTTTTCACGGTGCCGCATAAACTGCCTTTGTGTTATGAAAGTTACTTTTTGTGAGGGTCACCAAACACTTTATTATATCTCGATGAAGTCTGAAAGTAACAGAATAAACACCAATGAAACAAACAAGATTATTAGCAGCACTTAAAAATTAAAACAATTCTGAACCCATTAAATAATCAAAAATAATAATGTTTTATTAACAAATAGTGTTAACTGGAAATAACACAATCGTAATTTAGTCAGTAAATAAATATACAGAGCAGACAAACAAAAACAAGCATTTAACTAAGGAAAAACAATCAAAAATATTTTACACACTCTAAATGTATAGGAATTTGCATCAGATCGCCATGCCTGTAACTACACCTGTTGGCCATTTTATCAGGTACACCTACCGTGCAGGGTGTCAGATAGATCCTGTATCCCATCTGTTGCTAAACCTCATCTAGTAATAATAACAAACCTAGAACATAAGCCCATTGCTGATCTGATCGCAAATAATATGTTCAGCATGAAAGTCACACTGACGGGATAGTGTGTTTTTTCCTGGTTATGACAGCAGCATGGATTGTGCTCTGTGATAGCTTCTGTTATTCTTCAGCAGTATTTTTTAGATATTTCTGACCACAGGATGCTGTTGGCTGGATAGTATTTTTCCCCTGATAATATGTTTGTCAACCCGCAATAACACAGAAGTTTTTAAAAACCCCAGTAACACTGCTGCACCTTCTACACACCAGCACCACACGCACTACACTACTAGTGGCTCAGTGTCACTGCTGCACCGAGCGCAGTTAAATGATTTCCAGTTAGCAGAGGTCCTACAGCTAACATACTGTACATATCAACAAATCAGCTACAGTCTGCAATAATTACTAATCTAGACATGGCAGCTACAGTGCAAATTTGCCTGATAAAATGGTCAATACCTGCACATGTACCCAATAAAGCAGTAACTCTGCCTATATAAATATATTTACCCGACTAAGCTTTCAAATGTTACAGATCATGGCACTGTTATTTTGCTACAGAGTCTCTTGATATAGGTCCGAACACAATCAGGGCATCCTTCAGTCTTCATTTTTTCGGCCTCTCCAGGATGTTAAGAAATTTCCCTCTCGTCATTTCTTTGGCTGGGAATAAAAAAAGAAAAGAGACTTTCAGACAAAAAAGACAATAGTCTTTGTGAGCAATTTAATAAAAAATATAATTGCTGATAACCCCAGTTGCTTTTTCAAGTTAAATTTATTTATATCACATTTAAAAAACAATGATAAAAAATAAAAGTTAAATAAATAATAAAGGATGAAGGGGATCAATTGTCTCAGCCAGGTGTAAAAGCGAGTGAAAAAAGTAAGCTTTCAGTCTGGATTTAAAAGCTTTTAATGTTTAACGATTTAAAAGTTTCTAATGCTTTGTTTTTATATAAGAAATCATCGAGAGTCTTGACTCTCTGGTTAGTTCCAATATGACGCAGAAATCAAAAGTACAATTTAATCAATTTTCTGGATATACACTATATGGCCAAATGTTTGTGGACATCTGATGTCACTGGAGGACATCTGTAGCTATTATGATCGATTTGAACAGAATAAGTCATCTCTGTATAAAATCACAGAAATGGAAATGACTTCATGCTGTATGAATGGGTCTAATACAAAAAATTCAATAACTACTTCTTGCAAAGTCTGTGGCTGTGCAAGTGCACTTGAGCTTTAACACAAGCCCGTAACACGCACAAAGCCTAGACATGAGCTAGGACCTCAATAACTTCAATGGAAAAAATTATGCAAAATTCACTTTCAATCATTTTGTCACTATTGTGTGTACACATTCAAAAACAATCCAAATATCATCCCCTCACATCAGAATCATATATTCAGTGATGTCCTTGCACAGAGGTTGGTATAGTTTTTTTTTTTTACTTCATGCCAGAAACACGTGTGCGGAAATCAGGGTGTTATTTATTATTATGACATCTTCAAATGTTACCTTTTTAGTGATATAAAATTTAAAACAGGGCTGATACCGGGCTACATCTCCAGTCCTTCTCTTTCATTAGAGCTAAGAATGCTTTTAGAAAGATGTTTCTAATGGTTTTGGAAAGACGTGAAGCAGAAAGAAAATCAGGCATGCCAGAATGCAGGATCTGAGCTGTATTTCAGCTGGAAAATTAACAGGCACGTTTTGGAGACCTCAGAGATTTATATTAACATGATTAATCTATCAAAGCACCACCAGCAGCTTTAGTCTAGCAATTGTGCACAATACAATACAGATTTAGACAATTCTAAGATAAAACCTCTCAATATAGGCCCATTAAACTTCAAATATTTAATGAACCATAAGCATCATTGTTTAATCCTACTTGAAGCCGGTCTGCTTCATGGTTCAACATGTTGTGAGTGCAGAGATGCTATTCGTCATAACTCAGTTGTAACGAGATGTTATTTGAGTTACTGTTGCCTTTTCTCCTGTTTCAAACTATTGTCTGTAAACCCTAGAGACAGTTGTGCATGAAAACCCTGGTAGATCAGCAGTTTTGGAAACTCTCAAACCAACCCATGCCACCTTCAAAGTCACTTCAGTTGCCTTTCTTCCCCATTTGGATGCTGTCAGACTGTCTTGACCATGTCTACATACACTGAGTTGCTGCCATGTGATAGGTTGATTAGGTATTTCAAAAATTAACAAGCAGTTGAAAAGTGTACATAATGAAGTGGACCTTTAAGTGGGGTCAAGTGCACCTATCTTTCAACCGTATAAAGGATCGTCAGTATATGCGCTCCAAAGATGACCGAAAGCGCATGCGGATATGCACGCATTATTTGCCACAAGTGAAAGAAGGACTGATGCACAGTAACACGGCTTTGAGAGCAGACACTGATAGTCAGACATTAGCTAATAGAACGGTGCGGCAAATTGTAATTTAGATGAACTGCCCCATGTGGAATAATAATGCCGGGAGTTTGTGTCAATTGCTACACCTAGAGTTGTCAATCTTTGGGTTACACATGATGAAAATTGGATTCAGACTGATTAACGTTGCTTGGTACTGTCTCTTCAAATAACACCAAACAAAATAATCAGAAGCAAGGCTGGTCAGGTGGGGTTGCAGCCATGAATGAAACAGTCAAAATGAACAGGATTAAAAGGAAGTAACTTGACCTGCAATTACTGCTAAAGAGAAAAAGACCATGTTTATAAAAGTGAAATATGACCGGTGAAAGTGTGGCACCACTGTAGGTTCTGAAATGGCAAACGACCTGGGAGTGACTCGGGAGGGCAATGTACATGAATCAAGACCACATTGTTCAATACATTATGATACATAAAATAATCATGCTTAAAAAAAACTAAATAGTGAACTTCCTCAGTAAAATAGTAACAAGGGTTTTAATGTAAACAATAAAGATCTGCATTAAAAGCACTGTATTAAAAGTAGAGTTTAGTGATTAACTGTAATAATGTAAAAAACGTATCTAACGTGATCTTGTCCTCGTTTTTTTAAATTATGCTAAATTAAAATATGCTTTTTAAAAATTACTCTGTCTAGTTTGTGACATGGAAGCAATGTGAGAACTATTTCATTTAAAAAATATATTTCAGCTTTAATAGTTGAACAAATTTACAGAACAAACTTTGTGGACAAAAACCACCACTCCCAAAACAAAATATTCCTTCAATAATCATAATCAGGGTAAAATATCCCATTACTCATGGCACTTATTTGCGGTCATATTGCCTAGTGCTAATTAGAAGCTGTTTGATTGATAAGTTATAAACAAATTAAAATTAGCTGTTAGGAATTATAAATTTATTTGTTAATAATAATTATTATTAATCACTCACTCACTCATCGTCTATACCGCTTGATCCTGTATTCAGGGTCACGGGGGGGGGCCTGTAGCCTATCCCAGGAGACTTAGGGCACAAGGCGGGATACACCCTGGACAGGGTGCCAATCCATCGCAGGGCACAGACACATACTGTCCACACACACTCATTCACACACAAATGCCAGTTCCAATTTGGGAACGCCAATTAACCTAACTTACATGTCTTTGGAATGTGGGAGGAAACCGGAGTACCCGGAGGAAACCCACCAAGCATGGGGAGAACATGCAAACTCCATGCACACAGAGACGGGAATCGAACCCGGACACTGGAGGTGCAAGGCGACAGTGCTAACCACTACACCACCGTGCCGCTGATTATTATTATATATTTATTTGCCGGTATATATTATGTACTGCGAGAATTGCTTAAATAAAACTTATCTTGAAAAAAAATGTGCTTCATGGTAGTCATTTATAATAAACCAATTATTAATTATAAATGTGTTAAAATTTTTGTTGAACTTTTTCAACATTTCCATAAAACATTCAAATAACTAAAAGATGCTTAGATTGAGTCACTAAGTAAACGACACATCACCCATCCTTTCCAAAAATAAAAACAGCTATACTGTTGCTTACACTTGGAATAACTAGTATTTTTAAGTTTGATACATTTATAATGCCAAATGTCAAGTAACTTTAGCATAACACGTTTTCTATAAAATGTCTTCAATCTGATACAAATCATCCCGAATACCGAGTTCAACATAACTTTATACATGGATGATAATCTGAGACATGAGAAATAGGTGGTGTTTTTTCTTCAGCTTTGAGATTAGGCAAGACTTACCATCTTTTACAACAAATCCCACCTTTTGCGTTATGACTGGTTACAAGAATTTGGTCTCATGTTATTGGTTAGATGCTTTATTACATGTGAAATGCGGAGCCAATCCGCAGACAAAGATGCTGTGGGTGAAAATAAAGACCGGTGGGAGAGAGCTGTAATCACAGGGTTTGTCGTTCAGGAATAGAAACAAAATTAGAAGAAAAGCGTAGTCACCTAAATGTTACCACATGTAGAACAAACATGAGCAAGAATATAGTTTTTAAAACAAGAGAGAAGCAATCTGAGTGTTTACGATAGATATTTACTCGAGATGAGGAAAAAATATTAATTCATTTATCGCAGTTCTTCTGTGTAGCAATACATGTATCGACACACTGACTCTAAAATCATCTTTTAAAATTATCTTTTAATTTCTATGCTTGCATCTGAGGTAGTGAAACTATTCACACATTGGCAGGCAGCACATCATCCTGTGTGGAAGGAGAAAATTATTTGTCAGGTTTGGTTAAAATTGAAACAAAGTCTTAAAAAAAAAAAAAAGAAAAACCTGAAGGATATTTATGTAATGCCGATACTAAAAGAATCGCAATACAAATACGAATCAGCACCCACAGTAGGTATAATTATAATATACCTCATTCCCATCCCTATTATTTACCTACTGAAAGATTAACAAAAGGTTTAACTCAACCGTCCTATTTCAATAAAAAATATATTCTGATCAGGTCAGACTATACTGATTGAGGTTTTTACATGATATGTTTTTATTTCCATTTGACTGTTATTATTCTAATGATTAGGGGAATATTAATGTCCATGTAAATTCAGCTACTGGTGGCACCATTAAGGTCAAAGTTTTGATTAGACTATTACTAAATCACAATCCATAACTATATACAAAAACTACCCGTTTGGTTAATATTAATTCAATATATTTAGCATATTATCAATTAAATGTAGTCAAAGAGCAAACTGCAATAAAGCCAATCAAAGTCAATTCCCTAATCAGCAAATATTAGTATGGCCAGCATTCTCTACAAATCACATGTATCGTAATCCCTGCTACATGTCCATGATTTTCCGCTAACAGCTCGTTAAATGGGCCAGTGGTTTCTGGAGAGGTCTGTAAATAGGGGAAGGGCCCCCATCATAGCTAAACTAACGATTGCGTCCCTAGCTCTTTCGGACCCTTACAATCTCTCGCTCATTTTCTGTCCAAAACAATACGAGAGCCTATCTGGCTCTGCTCTCTCCCCGGAGACCTCGCCACCAGAGAGCAACCCTCTGATCTTCTCATTAATTAGATTTCCATTTATCCTCCAGTCCCGTCAGAGCAGAAGGGAAATGATTTGCATTGAGTGGGTTAGATTAAAAGAGGGTCCAGCAAGCTAGCTACCTTCTTCCTTTGGCACGTGCCCATACGCAAGTGCAGCACGCACACGCACACACACACGCACACACACACACACAATCGATACTGATTAGCAGGAGTTAGAGATTTGTTTAGTTGATTAGAAAGGTCAATTACTAATTCTGTACTTAGTTAATCAGCAACTTCTTTGTCTCGACATCCATACGAAATTACATGCTGTGGATTTCGGCTGCTTTGCTGCTGCATAACAAACAGTGATCAGATCGGATTTCCATGGACATCTAAGCAAACTAAGCAAAAAAAAAAAAGAAAAGTCAAATTAATTTGAATTATGGAGTGATAGATGTAGCTGTTCGATCACATTTTGCTAATATGGATAACAGTGGAAACTGCAGATGGCGTGGGAACATTAGCTTCCTTTTCACCATCAACCCGAGCTCTGTTCATTTCACACAGTGAGTACTATACTTACTTTTGTCTATAACTCGCGAGATCAGATGGGAAAACAAACTAACAAAGGCATCATAAGCAGAATCGAGATCAGCGCCATTCCAACCCCTCTGAGGATGCCTGCGTGAATGGCGGGGTGTGACATGGATACGCCTTTCTTCCATCTTATGAGCTGTGGCTGATTAATGTGAGGATTGCAATAGCAAACAAGATGGTTCCTTTTAAAACCCAACGAGTCCCCGGACTGAGCTGAAGATGCTGTTTAAATCCGACTGCCCCGAATCACTTTCATTAAGAGTCTCACACACACACACACCGATTGCACCCCTGTTGCACACCTTAAACTGCCACTCGGCTATTACGGGGCGTAATCTTTATTTAATAGATTTAACATCCATATTCACTGCCTGATTCCCGAGAGAGCAAGGCGGAACGCAGAGGACACACATGGACACACTTTCACACACACATGCATACGCATTAACCCACAGCCACATGTCTCCCCCCCCTCCCTGTTTCGGAATACGTACACCTGACGCTCATGTTTGGGCTCAAAATTCAATTACCCACTTATTGATACTTCACAGGGATATTTAAGATGCAGACATGGAGAGTGATTTCCCAGGGGAGCCACCGCTTCCTCTTAATGTCCCAGCCGAGAGCTCCTCGCCCCTCCCGCCTGTTCTCTACACCACGAATCATTACACACAGGCACGTGTACACACACACACACCCTCACTCACTCACCCACTCTCTCTCTCTCACACTATCCCTGTCCATGAGGTCTCCTTATTAATAGGCAATCAGTCAAAATTCATTCATTAAAAACCTTAAAAGGTTTTTGCACAGACACTATGATTAGCTGGGAAAGAAAATCCAATGAATTCCTAATGCACCTATGGAAATGAGGTGTCATTTCCGATCTGTTGATGGAGGCAGTCGTGAGGACAGAGGAGGGAGAGGAGGGAGCTGGTTTGCGTTTCCTCTTCCCCTCTCCTCAACCAGTTTAGCTGTAGCCAAAATCAGCTGTACAATATGTGTGAAGATAGAAACACAATAGACTAAAAAGCAACAAAGTACTAGAGAATCATTTTTACACAGCATACAGATCTTTTCATCTGTATATCTGTGAGAGATAAGCAACACGCTGCCTTTCTCTAATCATTCCCAGATCGGGCTTGTTTCGGCTCGATAGACCCGGGAGAGGATGTGAAGTCAAGATCTAGCAAACGCGTTTCTGATTTTTTCTCTTTCCACACAATATGGCACAGTGCCAGTAAAAAGGCCAGGGAGCGCAGAGGAGGAAAGCTGAGGGAGTGGATAGATAGATAGGGGAGAGCTTTCACCCGGCACAGCCTGTCTTCTGACAACACTTCATAACTGCTGGCCCCCGCGGTCAGGTGTCTCTGATGGATTGATGGAAGCCCATTACTACGATGCCGTGGCGTCCGTCCAATCATTACAGTGCTACGGTGCACTTAATAGAGCTGAGATTGATCCGAGGGAGGGGGCATTGAATGCTGGGGCTATTAGGGTTGGACAGGTGTGACACTTCAGCCTCGTTCTTGATAGCGGAGCTGCTACAAGACCACCAGCTTTAGTGTCAGCCGTGTTTCTTTTTGTGGATTTTTTTTTGCATATTTCTTCAGTCAGCAAGCACTGTTTATCTGACTTGTGTTAACCATGTGCTCTTAACATTTGCTTGCTTTTGCACAATCGCATCACATCAGAATCGACCTGTAGTTAGGCTAATAATCTAAAATAAGCGACATACTAATAATATTTTTCTTCTTCTTAAACATAAAAAAACCGAGTAGATAACACAAAGAAAACTATATTACACTGTGCAAAAATCTCCAACGTTATATTTACAAAAGACATTTTTCTACACGTTGAGCATTTGTCAAAAGAAAACAAATCTATTACATCACACTAGCATTTTGCGACAGCAGGCATTAGCAGTATCATCAGCGTTGCCTGAGACCTACCTGTCCCCAAGGGCCACTCTCTATTCAATTACCTTCAATAACAGCACTTATCAGTGTAGTGAGTGCCCCTGTGGGACAGGAGGGTCCTGATGAGCACGCTCAGACAGCAGTATTTATCATGGCCTGGAGCAGATGGGGACTGGTAGGGGGAAGGAAGCCTGGGCACGCGTCAACTCCTCTGAGAGCACTGCTACTCGGCGTCACTTGGCTAAAGGAGGAGGGGGGGGTGTATCCCCAAGGAGGTGGATCTGGCACACGCCTCATTCTCATGCTTCAAAAATATGGCCACATGTTTGCACGCCTAGTAGGCACAGTGATGCTCTCTTTTTGTACTGTTCTTTTTATAGCTGAGAAAAAAAAAAGAAAAAAAAAAACACACACACACTATGGTCTGAATTTATTAAAAAAAAAATGTAAATGTCTAGTGTACCAAATTATCAACCTTATTACATTCTGCTCAGATGCATCTGACCAAGTAAAAAGAAGACATCTAAATACAAAAACACCACTTCTGAAACATTTCACCTGGAAAAAAAAATTAGCAACTCCATTAAGTCTAAGCCACTTCTGTGTCCTCCAGCTAAAGCCTTCAAGGGTGAGTTTTCACTGCCTGATTACGCATCCCCATTAACCAGCAAAGGACTTTAATGGCCACCTTGGCACAGTAAATCGTCCTGTGTCCTACCGCACATGTCCTACCCAACCCTTCACAGGTTCATTTAATGACGCTGCAGAGCGAAAGAAACATGAAGAAAAAGTAACTGAGATTTACAAGGCCTCCTTGACAGCTGCGAAAATGAAGAAAATTAAATCCCACCGTGTTAAAGGTCATTGGTGGATGAAGTAGCTGGGAACAAATAATAATCGCTATTTGGTACATGCTGAAGGTGGACAATCAAATGGACTTCATGTACGTTTTTGAAGATATACATATTATAATGAATAAAAAGCGGTTGAGGTTAATATGAGAAAAAGATGAGTTGAGAAAAGAATAATGAATTAATTTAAGCTCTTTTACAACTTGCCAGTGCTGGGCAAGTTTTATGTACCACCTTTTTATGGTACAAACTTTGTTACACATGATTATTTTATGACTTCAATAATAATTCATACAAAATCTTTCTGGTTTCTGAACATTAGCATTCAAGAAAAAAAAACTTACAGGAAAATATCTGTAGAGCAAAAAAGAAAAAAGCAGCAAAGCACGTAAAAGACCACTTTTTCACAAAAAAAAAAACAACAACAACTAAGGATTATCATAGTCTTTATGAAATAAGACGCACCTCTATGAGCAGGTGTGTCTAAACATTTGAAACATAGTGTCCCTGTGACAACTTAATATATATATATTTTTTTACATTTCTGCATTCAAAACTCATGGAATTAATGAACAATTACAGCAAATACAGCTCATGATCACTACACCGTCCCTAAATGCAGAATAATTCAAGCAAACTTCTATCCCAAGACTTGGCTTTGTGCTCTTCGCTGGGATGAGAGTAAGTATTTTAAGAGGCACCAAATATGTCTGTTGCCAGAATTTCGAAGAACCAGACTACTCAAAATCCACTAATGGTAAACCCCCCAAAAATTAATCTATAAGCCTTTAATCTGAATGGACGCATCACTATTGTCCGGTGAAATGTTTTTTATAAACATAGAAAAGCCAGGAGTGTGTGTGAGACCTGGTTATGCTGCATATCACAACTATGCAGCTGTTTCTCATCCAGATAAGTAAGCTGGAAAGTTTCATTGTGCTTGCACATGCTAGATTAATGATGTTATGTTTACAAGCAAATGTGCCAGGTGAGCACAAATAACTAGCTAACCAGGCAAGTGTAAATATGTAACTAGCTATTTACTGCTTACCGTGGAATGTGCAATATAAAATTAATAGACACTTCAGTGTAGCTGTAAGTTGGGTGTTTCTGTACCTAAACAACATACTGCAACCAGAGCTGCATCCACAACACTACTTTCCAGTAGCAGATATGACGTCATCTGTTGCATGAAAGGTCTACAGGTTTGTGATGTCCTGCTTTATGTCCTAGTGTGATGAGTGCAGGCCTGGAGAGTGGGGAATATATAGCTGCTTTGTTTTAGTTAACGTTTATATGTAAAAATTTATTTGATATTCTTGCAAGATGATTTTATTGACTAAATACATATTACTATATATTATACAGAACAAAACATGTTTGACAGAAACTGTTTCACCTGTGTGATTGTACTTCAAATATAAATCAAAACTTTAAAACATAAATCAGTAACAGGCTCCATAAGAAATGTGTTCTTCGCATCTACCTCGAATGTATCAGCTTTTAGCACTTTAAAACCTAAATTAGCACTACTCACGCCCCTTTACGGACTCATTTAATGACGCTACAGAGCAAAAGAAACATTAAGTAAAAGTAAACGACATCTTGATGGCTGTGAAAATGAAGAAAATTAAATCTGCGTTAACGGTCATTGGTGAATGAAGTTGTTGCAAATAACCACAATTTTGTAAATGCTCAAGGTAAATTGTATATTACTGGAGACATACATATTATAATTTATAAAAAGTTGTTAAGGCCAATATGAGAAAAAAAAAATCCGGTGCAAACAAATAAATTTAAGCTCGTTCACAATTATACAGTACTGTACAAAGGTCTCAGCAAACTTTTTTTTGGTACAAATTTTGTTATACATACTTATTTTATGACCTTACTATTAAATCAGCAGGAAGTACTCGACACTTCACACTCATGGATTTGTGCCTGTGCTCTTCTTTTTAACAGCAGAGAAAAGCTTTAGGTTTACATCATATAGACGATATTATATAATGGATCAGAATACTCAGAGAATAGCGGCATGCCAATGAGTATAACCTGAGTATAACCAAAATCGCTGGTCTATCTGCTGAATATAGATGTAAAAAATAACAAAACAAATACAAAATTTTTTTTAAAAAAGAAAACTGTGTGACGATTATAAACTGTTTCATTTTGGGACCACATTAAACGGGAGAGAAGAAAAAAAGCCTTTTATTTTCATTTATATAATCTGTTGGCTATTTGATGCATCATAATAGCTTGAAAGCTAGAAGTCAATAGACTACAAATACTGATGATTGATTAATTGTCTTAGATTAAGATGTTAAATCTGAATCTAAACACACATTTAACCTTTAGCTGGCTGTCATTAGTCAAAGGAAGAGCATAGAAAAATTATAGTCACTTCATATTGTAGTCCTACAGTTTAAAAGTGAATGGAATAGTAACTCGTACATATCATGTATGTTTAATTAAAATTTTAATATTTGACATGTTTTGTTTAAAGCAGCTGTCTAGACGATCTGAAGCAGTAATTTTTGAACTCAGAACAAGGATTAGGCAGGTCAACAACTCTAGATGTGCAAATACAACTGGCAAGATGCCTTATAAACAAAAATCATGTGACAGTCTGACGTAGCTGCACAAGCTCTATACTAGGATTACATAGTCTGCCTCCATAAGACCACTGGAGGTGCACTGTGGTGGTGTTGGCTGGATCATGAGCACTCATAACCACAGGCACCACAAGCCAGATGATACAATTAAACCAATAATTAATGAAAATCTTGAAAATTAGTCACAAGGAGTAAGTGTATAATTTTAAATACTAGTTGTCTACAATAATGTACAATATGCTTTAACAGCTATGTCGTGTTTGTAACGTTAATATATTGGATAAAAAATGTTAATGCGAGTAATCCTAGTAGCTGAATTTGTTCTCTGGGTGTAGTAATAGTAAATGGCTGCGGGATTGATTTTCAGGAAACGTAATGAGTGCAAGAAGTATTGTACTGTGCAGTTAAACTGATTATCAATCTATTATCTATTGGTTTACTCAAACCAATCATTGATTATGGGGTGGTGACCAACACTCATCACTAATACACACACAATACCAGGCCAAAGGGGGAAAAAAAAAGAGGCACCTTTATCTTTGACAACTCACAATGTGTGAAAATAATTCCTCAGAACCACTCTTTCATAGGTTTACTTCTGGGATATACCTGTGCCATCAGGGAAGAAAACCACTGAAAACCTTCAAGTCGTCAACTGACTTCATTTTATTTTCACATATTACTGATTCTAGACCTGACCAACTGAAGCAACCCCAGATCATGACACTGCCTTCAGTGGCCACTATGCATGATGTGTGCATCGTTTTATGTGGTATCTGCCTTACCTTGACACACCCATCACTATAGAATTGTGTCTGAATTCACAAGATTACATGCCCTTTTAATGTTGCTTCAAAGTCCAATCTCTATGTCCCAAGCCTTTTTTCTGATTCTTCTCATTAACAAGTGACGGCTGAAGGCACTATTCTTCCAAATTTTGAAAATGTGTTGAAGGGCTCTTAACCCAGTTCCATTAATTTTTGTTGTTGTCTCCTTAGTTGTTTTCTTTGCTTGATGTGTTCCAATAATTTAATCCTCCTGAATTTACTTTTTTTTTTTTTGACCAGGCAGTGTGTTTACACATGCGCAAGTCAACCCATTAAAAGAAAACAGCTGTCTCATGAAGTTTTTCTGATATACAGGCTTGACTATTTTTGAAAAAAAAATATATATATATATGCTTAACGGTTGATTCTCATGTCACATTCTACTAGCTTTTCAGCCTGAGCAATCATAACTGTAAAGCTCAATAATTTTTATTAACGTCATGCACCTAAAACTACATAAACCAATGACCAATTATCTCAGGCATAATCCCCAAATTAATGAGGCAGAGCCATCAGATAGAATTTTATAAAACAGCACCGAGCTCCCATGGCGGTCGACTCTATCTCTGTGGGCTCTCAGCTCATCAGTGAGCTTTCAATGCTGTGCGTCTGGCTGACGCCCACATGTGCACAGTAAAGGAAGTGCAGCATGAATTTAAACAAACGCTCCTAACTCAGATCCTACAGAGGCATCGTTGAAAAACCTTTAAAGGTGTATAAGAGGTTTATAAATACAGATTATTGTTGTTTCTGTTTAAAAAAAAATTGAAGGAAAAGAAACAAAAATCTACCACCAAATTCTGCATTTGAAAAGATTAATCTACACGGGTGATGAGCATCGTAGCATTTCACCCATCAATCCCAGTGCCTTTAAAGCAACTGAATGGAAAATCATCCATAGAACTCATTTTATATTAGATTTTCATGTTATCTAATGAAATACGACTTTGAAATGACTCCTATAATAATAAATTAATAATTAATTTCACTGTTTTAACACTTTTAGTTATGAAACCAGTGCCGAGTCTGCATGTGACATCTGAAAGCATTCTCACTAAAAAATTAATTATCAACGAATAATGAAAAACTCAGATTATGATATAATCAGGTTATAACCTAATTCATCCAGACACACAAATGCAAACCTATACATTATAAACAATCTGCTTATGTCAGATGATTTTAACTACGTTAAGACAGCAAAACCGCAGGAGGTCCACAAATGCAATGTCCTCAACTCAACAGGTCAAGATTTTTAAGCACATGTGCAATTATATTTTTCAAGATATATATTTATGGAAGCTTACTATTTACATTTGGAGATTATGTTAATTTCTATTGCTTGGAAGCTCAATCAGGATTTTAAAAACAATATCAATTTCCATTCAATTTAATTATTTTATCTATTTTTCATCACAAAGTCGTACAAAGATGTAGCATAGCTATACATCCAAAACCACTGTCTCTTAACATTCTGTTGATCAACTATCATCATACTGCAGCAAAGAACAGCAGTTTATCAGTGATGTGTATAAACTTTTTTTTTTTAAATATATATATATAAAAGCTATAATTGACATACTCTAACTTGCATGCTTGGACATTCCACAGACCGTATAACAGTGAAACAATTGCGTGTTGTTTTTAAGCTAAACAGCACCACCTAGAGGACAATAGAGCATTTTGTATGAAGCCAGGCTCTAGAGACACAATTGTGTAAATGAAAATTATAGAATCAGGACAGCTGAATTAAGCGCAGCTTTGCAGTACTTTTAACTGTGGCTGGTTCTGCAGGATGTTCAGTAAAACTAAGCAGCTAATTTCCTTACAAAACTGCACAAATTGTACCAGAGGCTACATTTTAAGCAAATCGTCTGACTTTTTTTTAAAATGTAGCAACTTTTTTGAAGACATCTTTGGTTTACAGCAGTTGTTTGCATGTGCACGGTACTGTGCTTCCCAACACTGTTCAACAAAAACATGGCATGAGAAAGGAGTGATTAAAGTCATAATCCACATGAAGTTGTCTATAATGCAGTGAAGCTTTTGGAGGACTAGAAACTATAACCACAAGCCCCCGAAGCACACAGTAGCTGACAGATTTGCCCCTACACCACCACTCAAAAGTTTGGGATCACCTGCAAATATCTTTGTTTTTGTTTAGTAATTTATTTTCAACATTCTACAACAACTGGGTATTTCAAAACTATGAAATACATAAGGAATTAATTAATTATGTACCAACAACAATCAGTTATTTTAAGACACGAAGGTCAGCCTTTCTGGAATAGTTCTTGAAAGAACAGTATTATTCTTTCAGATCATGAGTGGCAAATACATCTCAACATTAACTGTTCAAAGGAGATTATTGCATATTTTGGACGGCTTCAGAACTGCTCTACAATGTAGAAAGAAATAAAAATCAAGAACAACTATGGAGTTAGAAAGTGATCCCAAACTTTTGAGCGGTAGTGTATTTTGATTTGTTTGAATGTCATATGCTCAACTTACACTCTTCCAAGCCCAGCTGATACGCCAAGTTCTGCAGCCCTTTAACCTTTTCCATCAGGTTCGCTGTGGTCAGACTTCCCAGCTCTGGCACAGTACAGAGTAGCAGAGTTAAGACAAAAAAACTGTTTTACACAACCAAAAGGTAATAATATTTAAAATAGATTTAACATGCATTTGTGGTTTAAATAACCATGCATGAGATGAGACCTTTCAACATTTCAATGTCTTCTGACTCCAGCTCTGCCATCCATTTGGGTGGAGAATTTGTTATGGGCTGAAAATTTTGAAACAGACAAAATTATTCTTCTCCTGATCACACCATATGAGTTTAAAATAATTAACAGAAGATACTCACATTTTTAAATGATGCGGCAAATTCAGAAACCCCAGGCACTTTTGACAAACAACCAAAACAAACATAAAATTTGAGAATTTGATTTGTGCAAGACAGTGTAACTACTAACTCACCATCACTCACATGGAGGGGAAAAAAGAAACATTCGTACAAAAATAATGTTGAAAATGACTATATCATTATAATGTAAAACTTACACTGTTCTGGCCAGAGGTCAGGTGAAGCCCGATCAAGCTTTTCATAACTCAGCAACGATGACTCAAAGTCCTCAGCTGTAATGCGACAGAAACTAATCGTAAGTTAAATGAAGAAACAAAGGAAGCATAAATTATAATAAAGATGCAGATATTATGATGTCAGACACACCATTATGATTCAACTAAATAACTTACCTAGATGGGATTCTATTAGTCTCTGTTTTAGGCGTGACCTCTTTATGTTTATAGATACAGATATGATAAACCAACACAATTATAAGTGTGCATTTATGCTGAGTGTTATGTTTTTTACAACAGGTGGACCAAAAAGAAATATATCTACCAGGTCCATGGTAAATCTAATTTAGAAAGTCTACTTATAGATTGGGGCCTCAAAACTCCATGATGTCCAATACAGAGTGTGCCCTCGAAGTTATTACTAACATTTATTTGTCATACATACTGTACATTATAGCTTTGCATATCACCGCTAGGAGCTGGGGATATGGTGCACCTGGACCAGAAATGGCTAAAAGCCATGCTCAAGAGCAAAAGAGACAGCTTGGTAGAGCTGGAGCTTAAACCGCCGACCTTCTGATCAGACTTAACCCTTTGAGCTCTGCTAATGCAAAGTGTGGCAATTGTATTTCAAAAATGACAAATCTAGCAAGTTTTTAAGCAGACTACGCCACTGGAATACTGTAATGTCTACTGCATTTTACATGACTCTCCAGTTTTTATCATAGTATGTAATGTCCATTACCAGGTGCTATGAGAAGATTAAGCAAGCTCATGCCCAGTTGTGTAAACGCTGACTGGGCTGTTGCACTTCTGCAAACTTATGTTCTCAACTTGTGTTCCCAACAACCAATCACTGACCACCATTTCCCCCCAGAACCAATCCCTTATCGGGATTTTTCCCAACCACCAATCATTGGCCACCACTGTTTGTCCCCCAACACTCTTCTTAGTTCCTTTTAAATTCTGTTTTTGATTATATTTAAAGACGTATTCAACCTTATTTAACCAATTTTACCTTAGCCAATCAAAATAAATGCTTAATCATTTTAGATAATTTCAGATACTTAAATACTGATAAAATATTTCTTTATTTAAAACAATTTGTATATTGTAGAAAGCCAAGCAAGTTAAAAAAAAAAATTTTGGACAAAGTTTAGTGAAGACATCGCACCATGGGTCCTAAGAAGGTTAGAAAAGACGAGAAAGGGAGCCGTTTTCAATTTAATTTTTAAAGCGGCCGGTGCCAAGATTAGTCATAAATTAAGATTATGTCAGGTTTAATGTCTATTTATTTCATATTTTACTTATGATTATAGTTTTGGAAATTGGTAATATTTTGAGTGGCTGAAACGGATTATCTGCATTTACATATTTCCTATGGCAAAATTAGCTTCTCAATATGAAAACCTGCCTCTGGAACGGATTAAATTCTTATGCCTAGGTACCGCTGTACAATGAAATCCCTACTATACATAAATATATAAAATATACAGTATACACACACATAGTATACCACTTACATTATCCATTACTGTATTCCATTCTACATCCAAAAACTCTCCTACACTTTTTGACATGCAAATGAACCAGATCCTTAAATTAATTAGACCGTGACATAATTTGGCGATTTTTAAGCCTGCATTAGACACTTTTCCCTGAATAAGAGTTGGCACTGCTGATTTTTGTCCATTTTAGTTAGATGTTCTGGTTTCCACTTTAGATCATTCCTGATCTAAGTGTATTCAGGTCTAGGTTAAACAGCATTGGTAACTTATTTCACGTTCGACGTTCAGAAGCTAACCGCGTCACCTACAATAACACTGCTTCAGTAACTGCTGTACTCTCGGTATCTCCTTAGATACCAGTAATGACACAGAGCAAAAGCGAACCGAATCTCATCTAGGTGCTCTGTCTGACAGACATTTTACTCATTATAGTTTCATAACGGGTGTAAATCCATATTACCCGCGAACTAGCCAGCTAAACTCGCTAGCATAAAGACGTCGGTTATCGTCGGCTTGACTAGCGGGAGGCTACTGGAGACCGATAAACAGGCGCTAGCTGACGGTTTCAAAAAGTAAACTAAGCGTTTGTGTGAAGCTCCTAAACTCACCATCTAACAAGGAAAAAGGCGTGTTAATCCACACATATTGTTATACACAACGAACTCTTCACGTCACATTTTAAAAATCGACAGCAGAGAAATTAGTTGCCTGAGAGGAATTAAATTTTACCTCCATTCGGAGACGCCATTTTGACATCGGGTCACGTGATGTGCACCAGCCAATCGCAGAGTAGACGCTAACTGAGGAACGGAAAAGGCCCGCCTTGTTTACAAATTGCTGCGTAATGACGTTTATTTGTATACTTATTGTTCAGATAAAACAGGATAACTCTGTATATAAAGCTTTTCTACTTTCAGAAGGGGTTGATTATTTTTCTATAACATCATGTCTCTGAATGTAGTGCCAGGTGATATTCAAGTCATAGGCCTATATTAATGCACTTGTTTAAATGCTTTATTGGTTTATAGGGAAACAACTATAAAATGTAAGTAATTTTTAGGAAAGTTGTTTTGCTTTTTTTGTGATTTCCACTTTCACAGCAGCTTGATAAGGTGTGCTTTTGTTTTAGTAACAAAAAAGAGAGGCTGGTGGAAGGAAAAAGCATTTTTATCATACTAATTGTTAATTAGTAATCATTTGCAAACCCTTCAGGGTCAAGGGTTCGATTCCCACCTTGGGTCTGTGTGTGGAGTCTGCATCTGGGTTTCCTCCTGTCCCCACAGTACAGACATGCAGGGGAGGCTAAATGACATTTCCATACTGCCAGCAGTGTGCTCGGAAATGTCCATGCGCCATGAGATGGATTGGCGCCCCTGTCTATTGTATACCCCACCGCATGCCCCAAGTCCCATTCAATAGACTACCATTTTTCCCATGACCCTGAACAGGATAAGCAATACTCACTCGCTCATCATCTGTACAGGGTGGCAGTCCATCACAATTAGCCTAATCTATAGGTCTTTGGACTGTAGGAGAAAACTGGAGCAACTGGAGGAAAACCACATGCAGACTCCAGGCCCGGGGCAGGAATCAAACCCAGACGCTGGAGGTGCAAGGTGACAGTTTTAACCACTAAGCCACCGTGCCACAAGTGAGTCAGTAATTATAAAACAAGAAAAATCTCTACAGTAAATTCTTGTATAAAAATATTTAATATTTACATTAAAATGATCAGTTTGACATCTGCTGTACGGATTGTCACATTGACCAGTTGCTGCTCACTCTAGAAACTACAATCAACATTAAAAAAAAAAAAAAAAACTCAGACCTTTAATTAATAATATAGAAGTTTCAAAATGCTCATGAAATTTCCATAATCCCAAAAAGCTCCTTTGGATGCTACATTCTCTCACTGAATTTGTCACTAAATTTCATAAATTCATCTCTAAAAGGCACTTAATGTGAGATTTAATTCAGTCTAACCTGAAGTAGTTATTAAGTCTATCCAACTCTCCTACAAACATGTCAGATTAAATCTGAAATGCTTTACAATACTGATGACATACTAACGTACACTTCCCTTAGCTTTAAAGGAAACGCAGATCTGTGCTAATGCAACGGACCAAGCGATGCTGACAGTTTACACACTGCTTATTGTTTAGAAAATCTAGTATACTTACTCACAATCTAAAATAAATGGAAAATGAAATGTGATGGACGTTTAAAAGATAAAGAAATGTCGCTATTATAGCAGCTCTCTAGTCACTAGACTAGTAAAAAGGTTAAAATTTCACTACCCTATCACGCATAATGTTAAAATGCTTTAAAAATCCCAGGACTCCAGCCACTTGAGTCCTGCCATGGAGGAGGCAGGATCGTGTGAAAGTGGCCCCTTCATGCCATAGGACAAAGGGTGGAACAGGTAGAAGCTGCAAAGGAAGAAGGAAGACAAAATGGTCACAGAAACATAATTATTCAGTGTGAACTGCAATTTGTTCACAATATTATAGTATATATTTTTTCTTATAATTGTTAACAATAAAGTTGATTAATACTTTTAATAAAATTAAAAAAATACAAAAAATATAAAAAACAATTAACAGCAGATTCTCAACGTTTAAGCATGAAGTACACCTACCTGTGGAGGATTCCGAACAGTAGCACCATCTGACCTGCTCTTAAAATGCACTTTGAAACAGCTGGACTAAACAACAGGTCAGCATTCTGCAGAAGTGTATCCAATGTTATTCCTTTAAACAGAAGAAAAAGGTTAATATGTTGTCCTAACAATTTCCTATTATTAAATTATTCACAGTATGCCATTCCATACTACTGTTTTACTTTGCAGGATAATTTTTTGTTGTGATTTGAAATCTTAGAACACACACACTGATGGCTGATGTTGTGCCATTGTGACCAAAGAGCCAATACGTGCAGTGTTGGATATTTCAAATTAAAATCCGACTGTGCGTGCCAGAGTGGCACAATAGAGAAACCTTCAAGCCATCATCCCAAGATTGAGAGTTTGAATCTTAAATGATGCAAATGACTACCAGAATTACAAGACAGGAAAACTGGCTATCCACATTATTATTATAGTCCAATATTGTGTAGGTTCTCCACAAGACGTCAGGGGGTGTGCTGTGGTGTATGGCACTAGGATGCTGGCAGCCCTTCCACTTGGGCTGGGTCGTGGCTCTGGTGCATTAGGAGTTCTGGTGCTTCTTTATTGTATTTTTTTTTCAAAAATATAATATTTGTCCTATAAAAAATATTTGTCCTGCATTGGCTTTTTCTGCAGGATCAGACCAGACAGACTTGCCTTCAGTTTCCACAGGCATAAATGAGCCTTGGCTGCAGATAATCCTGTCCCCAGTTTACTGGTATATAGTTGACGATCAATGTTTATGTGTTATTGTTATGGCCGATCAGTGTATTCATCTCTTTTAATATAATAAAAGCAAGAAGGGAACTAAACCTGTACTTCAACAAAGCCAGACATCCAGCCGTTGATCACAACTGTGTGAAATGCATTTAGGTTTTCCTAAAGTACATCATAGACAGAAAAAGCCACTATTTTTGACCACAGCAACATTCCACAGATATCCCCAGACCACCACACCAACCAGCATTTGACAAGATGTCTCACTTTATTTTCTATTTCTCACTACCTGTAAGCATACTGCTGAAGAGCATGGCGGGGAAGTAGTGGTGGTAGTAGAGAATCCGGCCCATGATGTAGAAGGGCATGTAGTGTAGCAACCATCCCAAGAACAGCATTCCTCCACCTTCGAAAAGAACCTCACAACGTGCTGCAAAAACAGAACAGCCAGTAGCATGGCACGCATCATTAATCAATGAATGCAATATCAGATAATATATTTTATAAACCTATGTTCATGATTAAGAATTGGTGTGTGGTGGGTTCATGAATTAACTAAAGCGTTGAGACCATACCAGCAAAGATGTTATGACAAATGTGAATAACAAATGTTATTCTTATGAAAAAAGATATGTATTAACAATATAAAGTCTAAAACTGAGCTTCATGCTTAGGGCTGTATGAATTAATGTTTCTAACTGAAAGCTATTTAAAATGAACATCGTGCAGCCAAACCCTGGACATGGGATCCTCCTATTAAAATTCTAGCACGTTTTTTTTTTTTACATTAAAATGTAGTCATTAAAATGTGCATTTAAGTTCACGTTTTAAAAAATTGCATATGGCATGATTCTCTGTAGTTCCACAGCATACTTTTGCCAAGCTGAAGCTATACTGATAAATTTGTATTAAAACATAATTTGATAAAAAGCAGCATTTTACCCATTCTGTCTAACAACAATTCCATAATCCAAACACAAGAACAGTTTCCTGCTCACCTTTTCGTTCTCCCTGGAGTTTAGCTCCTCTTTGTAATGCCAGTGAAAACAGGCACACCATGACAACAAACAGAGCCAGAGCGAATAGATTCAGCCACCAGATCACCTGTAGAACAGACAGAACGGTACAACTGAGTAAACACGTTTCCTCAAGACTTTGGAAAATGTTTGCATTTGAATATCTTTCAGCTTCTGTTCTCTAAAAATGACGTTCATGTTTGTTAGGAAATGTGCTCCTCTAGGTCAGATTCACAGAAAACGAGGACTTATTCATTGCCTGCCTTAAGGTGGCGAAATTAATTCAATGCTACAAGTCTGCTCCTCCTTAAATGTACATGTGCAAGCCTGGTTCTCAATAAGTACAAGGAGCTAAATATTTAATTGTAAGTGCAAGAAGTTTAATAATTTATATGGTATTTGAACAACCGTAATGCAGAGCTCATGAGACAGCAATAAGATGTTGAGTTAAGCGACCAGCGCTCAAGGAGAAAAGCTTTTTACATGGCAGTACAAACACACCTGTACAAAAGTCGATCCTTTTTTATTAAATGTCAAGTAATGTAATAGGATGTGTTGCTCTTTTCCTCAAAAGAACAGATCATGGCTCTGAATGGTGTTCTGTGAGTACAGCTGTAACAAGCTTTACCCAGTGGGTACAAGGAAGCCTTGTTTTAGTAACAGGTGAAAGGATTTAACTGGATCTATACAGCTAGATGGGCTCATTTCTCCATTTCTCTGTTCTTGCAGGGATTTTACAAACAGGGATCTTTAAACTGTAAAATAAATTTTATTGAGCATTCTCATAAAAATTCTTTATACAGTATGAACACAATCCCAACTATTTTATCAGAATCATCATCATTATTCAAGATTCAAAGAACTTTGCTAATCACAGAGGGGAATTGCTTTGTCTTGGTTACAGTTGCTTTGATTTGTTTACCGGGAAGAAAGGAAAGGAGTAGTAGATTAGACAAGGGAACAAGATTAGGGGAAAAAATAAAATGAAAGAAATAAAAACAAAAATGAAAGAAATTAAAAACTTAAATAATAAAAAAAATAAATAGAAAATAGAATTAAATATAGAACCCAGTAAGTTCCAGTAAGTTATATATCGCACTAAAAATAATTAATATCCAGATATCGCACTTGGAATGGAATTAGAAAAGAAAGAAATTACACAAATGGTACTGGTAATCAGATATTGCACTTGGAACTGATACTGAGCTGTGGGAACAGTAGTGTATTAATGTAATATTGTTCAGTATCATCATCAAATGTATGCTATAATATTATGGATCTATAATGGAGCTGTAAAGCTTTATTTTCCTTCTTTGCGCCTTGTCATTGAAATAATCTACAGACTTGTTTTTGTATTACTGAATTTATCTGAATTCTCTGTTATATCAGTTTATTTGTAACTGTGACGTGAGCGAAAACAGATGTGTTTGGATATCTGCAAACAACAGATACTCTAAGGAAGGTCAAAGTTTTTTAAAGAGAATCGCTACTGGTGACAAGACATGGATTCATCACTCCAGGCCCGGGAGTAAACAGCAGAGTATGGAACAGAAACATCCTTAATCGCTGATCGAGAAAAAGTTCAAAAGTCAACCGTCAGCTGGACAATTGATGCTTTCAGTTTTCTGGGATTCTCAAGGGCCGGTATTGGAATGTCCGCACACTTCTGCCCACACTGTCAACACTCGGCAAAAACTTTATTTTGAGGTGTTAAAGCATCCTTGCAATTATTCCTGATATTCCTCCACTTCCGTTTCAAATGTTTACTCCCATGAAATGAGAAATCAGCCCTACAAGGACGAAGATTCACTACTAATGAAGAAGTGAAGACGGCGGTGCATTCCTGGCTTGCAGTTAAGTCTTAAACATTTCTTATTAGGGAATATAACAGCTTGTTGACAGATGGACAAAGTTTATTGAAAAGATTATTTCGAAAAAGGAAAAGTTAACTAAAAGTTATATAAAATAAACTCTATGGCCAGAGGGCAGATCCACACCCTTGTAGTATAAATCTTTATAGTATTAAAAAAGAAAAAGAGCGATACTTACAGGGTTTCCTAAAAGATACACCCGGTACTCGGTTTCATTCACTCCAGAAAACCTCAAGCCCTATGCATGAAAGTAATAATGGTAAGAAGTGGTAAGAATGATTTTTTAGATGAAGTCGCATGACGAGTGCTAGGTTCAAATGTGTAGCAATTCTGGAGTAACACGAGAACATTACCTGATAGTTAATGGGCCAGTGCCAAGGTTTCGAGTTAACCTCGTTGTCTTTAGGTTTCAAGCCACTGTTTCCCTGTTCAAGAGCAAGAAGCATAAAACTACATCAGGATGCTTCTTAGTATTAATGACTGTTTTCCCTCCTCCATTTTAACCTTAACTTACCCTGATCATGACAATATGGGATTCAAGTAAGATCTCCAGAAAGGAAGGCTTCAGCACACACAAACTAATGTTGGGCACTATAGAGACACAAAACCAGACTTTATGCTGCAATCCAAAAACAATCATCACGTCAATAGGGTTGCCTTAGTGTGACTTACATTTGGGGTTGATGTGATCTTCAATGTTCCACTGGGAGTTCGGAGTTTCCTTTAAGTATGGACTACATGTGACCTCTACCTGTTCCCAGCCCCTTGAAAAGTGAGATTTGTATTTAAATAAATTAATTAATCGTTTATTTCAATTAAATTTTTCCCATTAGACTCTAAGATATTGTTGAGCTATTTAACTCTTAAAAGCATACTATTTATAAGCTAATAGAAATTATTGCATAATTCAATTAAAAGCTACTCCGAAATGTATTTTGGTATAAGATTGTGGACTGCAAATCTGTCAAGGAGTTCAAGACCTAATTTTTACTTTTGTGCTATTATCAATGCATGAATTTACACATGGCATTACTTTTTTTCCGTTAGTAAATAACATGTTTTTATATTGCAATCCTTACATAATGTACAGTACAGTTGCTCAATCAGCCTACAAAACCCTATAAAGTATTAGGAACTTACAGAACTTGGCACTGGTTTTATGCCAGAGGCTCTTCCTGGCTCAACTTTACCAGTTTATCTGGGCTTCAGAACAGCACTGCATCTAGTGAATAGAATTTTGGTACTGGCTTCAAATCAAACCTGAGCCTTCATCATGTCAGGTGAGCCACCAACTCCCATTCATTAATCCATTTAATAGAATACAAAATATAGTTTTCGTAACAAACTTCCTGTAGTATAGTAGAGCTGCATTTTTAACAATGAAAAAGAGAAAACATTCTGGGAAAAACTTAAATAAAATTGAGGTAGTCCTGTCGAATTTGTTCTTAAGTCTGACAAAGTGAGTTTTATACACCTTTGACAATGTAAAGCATACCAATCCAATTAACTTAATCTGTCCTCTTTACCCCCAAAACCGTAATCACGCCTAAGGAAATGAACCTCACAGTGAAATGTCACAGTGTTGTCTCTACGCCTTTAAATCACGAGGGGTATCCCAGATGCCATTTTGTCTCGGAGCTATTTTCCACTGTATTGTATTGTATTGTGAACTCCTTATGTTTTTTTGATGATTAAAAATTGGTATCTGGTGCACTGCAGCATCTATTTTTTTTACTATGTTGATATTATGTGTTCTTACTGCCCAGCATATTTCATGTAGTATAGTTGGAATTTAGTTGTTAGTTATCTACAGATAACACCCAATGATGAGATCATGGGCGCATACAGGAATTTCTGCAGTCATCCTTACCAATAAACCATTTCTCTATTTCCGAAAATATAATAGATATAGTACACGGAGAGTACACACAGACTTTTAGGGATTAAATGACACGTCACGACTTTGTGAGAGGCTCTTACCATTTCGGGAGCATCTTGCCTGATGAATAGAGCACACAGCCAGTGGAGCGATGTAGAAATCGCACTTTACTGCGCAAAACCTTCACCGGGTCGCCCTTCTTTCCTCCACACACCTCCACCTGCCAGAGGTCATTGGGATCGCCTGTACCATTCTAAAAAAGGAGAGCAAAATTTGATGTAAAAATCTATTAAAGTGATCATGCTAAAGTGGCCAGAAAAGAGTGGAATTTAGGAGACAACAATTAGCATGATGATATTACATTTTCTTAAAAGGTAGGATAATTAATTTATCTTCTATACTGCAGGTTCGGCGGGAGCCCTGAAACCTATCCCAGGAGACTTTGGGTACAAGATGATGCAAACTCCATGCCGCCTTTGGGATAATTCAGTGTTAGACATATTAGCTTTTTTATTACTTTTGAAAAACAAGAAAAAAAATACACCATACTACTCACAATGCCATAGCCTGTGACTTGAAGGTGCTTTTTAGTCAGTGGTGCCTCATGAAGGTGACTGTGAAGGTTGCGTGTGGTTCTGATAGAGAAAAAAAATAAAATAAATAAAGACACTGTTAGTGTCAGGTTATAGTATTTGACTTTGTGGCTCATTCCACCTGATAGTAACTTTTATTATACTCTATTAGTGACTTGATTATTATGTTAGAAATGTAGCGAGGCAAATCTCCGGTTCTGGCCTCCACAATATTTATTTGCTGTTGATAAATGGCTTAAAATAGATTATATTAGACTTTTGGAATCGAGCACAGCAGCGCCAACAGCCATACATTTAAAAAATATCTATATACGTCTTCCAAGGAGGACATGTGTGGCCTGCCCACTGAACGTGCTACTTCTGGAAATAAAATAGCTATTGCACATCTATGCTTTCTAATAAAGGTTCTGTTGGTTTTTTTTCAAATTCTCATAAAGAGGAAAAGACAGAAGAAAGTCTGACGACACGTGATGGTCGACGATGATGTCCAGACGAGACAACTGGCAGTGATCCCTATGTGTCACCTACAGTATGTTTCGCATTTGTAAGCCTGTATGACTGACACATCCATTAACACCTTGTGTGATTTGGGTGTGACACACACTGCTTTGTTTACCCTGCCTGCTATTAGAAAATGACGTCATGCTTACAGACCTGCAACACTTAAACAGTAAGAACAGTATTGTCAAATGCTTTTGCAGAACCGTTCAAACACTCACTCTTTGTGTTCCAGCCGAATGATGTCACCATGTCGGATGAGCTCGGGAGTCCCTGCGGGATCTAAAAAGACTAAAAGACACAATCTCCAATATCACACGCAGCTGATGTCAGAAATAAGCGTGTATGTGCATGCAAACCACATCCAGAGTTCCCCTCACCACTGTCATCAGGTGTTTTGACGAGCCACAGATTATTATAGTCTTTGTGCAGATATGCAGTGACCTATAAACGTAGAAATGCAAGGCAGATTATTATAACCTTAATTTCAATGTTAAAACATAAAGCAATGTTGTGAAACAACCTTAGTGACGAATGTGTACTTAAAGTACCTTTACCTAAAGAAGGGTTAATGCTGTTCTGTTTTTTGTGTAAGCAAATGTCCCAGACAGGATGGTGAATGGGTTACAAACCCAAAGAGTATGGATTCAAAAGGTGTACTTCTCACGATTATTATATGATCACTTAACATGAATTGACACAATTGTCTCTCATCTCTTGGCATGATCAAACCATCCATCTGCCACCTTTACCTGCTAACCTTTATGCCATTATCCATCACCATGACTCTTAAAATCATTCTAGCTCTAGCTCTTTTGCAACCTAACCACTCTTAAGACATTCATTTTTATTACTGTTACATAGTGCATTATTATTATACAGTATATTTAGGTAATTATCTGTCTCATGTATATTCCCTTTTGCGCTGTCAAGATCAATATATATTTTCATTATAAATTGAGCATTTCTTTGAACTAATAAATCAAGAAAAGTCGAATGTATATCATACTGAATTCATAAATGAAATTCACAGAAATTACTGTTTCATTTAGCGTACATTCACATTACATGCCACATTGTTAAATTCAGATTTTTTTTGGACAGATCAGCGTGTCAAGTGACATTTCTCTGACTCTAATGTGGATAAGTCAGTCGTCTAAAACATCATGTATGTTCATGTTGATATGTGTTTTCTCGAGCCTGGTTTAAAACACGGTATATTTGTGTGAACACTCATTCATTTCAAACAATGGATGCTATTTTAGCAAAAATACAGAAGAATAACAAGCAGTTAATTGGCAGCTGTTGCTTATACTGCTTTGAAAACCCTGCAATGCCGGTGATGACTGACTTCAGAGACCACCCTATGCATGCTCTTAGGCAAAAAGTCATTCTTCAATTCTTCAAAAAAGTCTGCATTTTCAAACAAGCCAGAATTCTGATCTGCCCATTCTCATTCAAGTCATATACAAATCTGATCTAGAACCACATAGTGGTGCACAAGTGATGCAGATCTGATCTAAAAAAAATAAATAAAATAAAAAAAAACGTTTTTCTGAAGAACAGATTTGTGAGTTCAGACAGTGCTTAAAAAAAAAAAATCAGATTTGATTCACTTCTAATGATAATATGAACATAGCCCATTGTTATAATGTAGAAGAAAGGAGAGTAAAAATACATTCTTAATATTATAATATTATAATTACCTTATTAAATGATTTTATACTGCTATCCATTCATGAAAATATATAACAATCAAGGCTTTAATGGGTCAAAATGTTATCAAGAAATTACATTTTCATTGTGTTTAATAAACAAGTAGTAATAACTCAATAACAATAAATCATTTGTTACCGCCCACCTTTACACAGACAAATATAAACCCAAATACTTAAACATTTAACATTGATAAATTGCGTATGGAAAGGCAATTAAACTTAGTTAGGTTCATTTACAAGTAACTGTAATTAAAATCCTATGGTGGTACTGACCTGCTGCTGTGGTGCCCCGACCCCCTCTGGATACAGGTGCCAGTGTGAATGAAGATAACCTCCAGCTATTCTCAGGTTCTTCACTGTTATTGTTGAGCCGTATGCCAAGTCTGTTTGTGGACAGAAATTAGATCTAACTAGGTCTAATTTTGCATAACTTTTATAGCTCTATTCTGCACTGATGGAACTCTGACTGCTGTGGTGTGTTCAAAATAAAAGCTTGAGGTAAAGGCGTAGGAGAGGGCAAAATGAAGTTATGAAATCAGCATAGTGACAAGAAAAATACACAAAAATAAATAAATAAATAAATCACCTAGATTTAATTAAGCAAATAGGTAAGAACCTTCCATTGGATAATTACTGCATTGATTAATATGGTTTGGGTGGCAACAAGTTATTTAACCCTAATTGATGCAGTGAGTAGCGTCTCATTTCTTAAACAACCATGTCAGAAGACATATTCTGTGGTCGTGGCAAAGATGTCAGTCTCTTTGAGAAGAATGAAATTATTGGCCTGAATCAAGCAAAAAATGCATTTTTTTCTTTCCTAATGGCATGGGTATTTTCCAAGATGACACTGCCAGGATTTATCAGATTCAAATTGTGTGGTTCAAGGAAGCATGAGACATTTATTTACATTTAGGTATTTGGCAGACGCTCTTGTCCAGAGCGACTTACAAAAAGTGCTTTGAAGTTTTGGTCACTGGATAGATACTTACACTGGGTTACTAAGTTACTAACTAAGTGCCATCAGACAAACAATTTTTTTGTTGTTTTTTTTTGGAAGGGGGAGGTGGGTAGGACAGGGGGATTCGTCAGTATTGAAGAAACATATACGTCTTGAGTTGCCGTTTAAAGATTGTCAAAAACTCTATATTCTAACATTATGGTTAGACTTATGAACATCTGAGTTACGCATTTCCACAGATACAAATTGACCCTGGATCTACGAACATTTGTAGATGCAAAAGAATGGAAGTGGCTCATGTGTATTGTCCAAAAAATTGACACTGCAGTGCACCAGATACCAATATTCACAATTAATCAGTCCGGTAGCATAATGACAGAAAATGCTTGTCCTATAAAGCTATCCTGATGGTGAATAATCCTAATTTCGGAAAATACTTCACAGTCTAATACGGTGGAAATCAACTCGAACAAAATGGCGTCCGGGATTCCCCTCATGATTTAAAGAAGGGAAAAAACAGTGTTAAATTTGACGTGTGAGATTCATTTCCTTAGGCGCAGTCTCAGTTTTTAAAGCTCATGAAGATATGGTTTGCTAAAGGTGGATGAACTTTAACAGCCTGTACAGAACTCTGACATCAACACCTCTGAAAACCCTGAGGATAAACTGGAAGACCAACAGCAAGATGTCTTTCCAGTAGAATGGACGTTAGTTTAACAGCAAATGGGGGTAAAAGTGTAATGGGACTTTCTAAAAAAAAGCATAATTTTACGATATGCATTATGTAAGTACTTGTGAATATGCCTGCAAGGACTGGAATATGATAGCTTTAATCACACTACCAACCCATGATAGGAAGTTCTCCTTAAATGGTTAAAATTTACAATACACATAGTTTTGACCAATAATGACCTACTTTACAGTAGCCCTGCACCTCATTAATCACTGTTCTGGAGATGTTTTCTGAATGATTATATAGAAACAATGAAACTCCTGATTAAAAAAAGCTGACAAATACACTCACATTCTGGCATGGTGGCGTTGTGAAGGTTGTTTCCGATCAGGCGAGACTGAAAAGCCGAGCTGAAGAAACCATCTCCTGGACCACTGCGTAAGCGAGAAGAATCAGGAGAGGTGTTGTTGAAATGTTTGTTTGTTTTTTTTTATTCTCTGCATGTGATAAGTAAATGTATGATAACAGAAGAAAAAAGACTTTTGCGTACCTTCTGTTTAATATCACAAAATGAACAGCAAATATTGTAGTGTAAAGAAACAAGGGAATCATTATCAACCCAAACACCCTGGCAGCCAAGTGCTTGGCAAAATCCACCTGGTGAGAAATGAAAACTGTAAATGAACCCCAGAGCTGACCCATGCATGTTTAAACATTTATCTACGTTGTCCTTGTACCAGAGAGAGACGAACATCGCCCAGTAGTTTCCAGAGGTCCCACGCTGTACTGATACCCACTAACAAGATGACAAACAGCCCTACAAACTTCACCCCCAGAGAGCCAGCGAGATTCACTCCTGTCAGAAGCAGCCACAGCCACCAGGACCAGCTAAAAGCCCTAGAACAAACAAAATAAAAAAAGAATAGTAATATAAAAAAAAAATTTTAAATCTGGGAAAATTTAAATTATGATCAAAGAGGGGCTATATACGGGTCAAAGGTGAAATATATACTTCATCATCAGATGCTGCTGAGTTTACAGAAAATTATTAATATGCCCACAACTATACATTTCTTCTCTGCTGTTGTTTTACAATTTGTCTAAAATTGTTATTCAGTCATGGTCCACGTTCAGTTCAAACATTACATACAAGGATAAAAGATAACATTTATCTTAACAGTATACCATCAGGAGCAAATGTTTGCACACAGCCAAGGTTTAGAATGAAAATGAACCCATCGCATACTGTACGTTATACAAGTTATTATAAAACATACTAAAAAGAAAGAAAGAAAGAAAAATGTTACAAGTTAAGCACAGGTTTATCCTGCAGCACAATAATCCAAAGTTTAAAACTAAACCTGAAAAGTTATGAATCAATGTTTAGCTGCATTCCCGCACTCTATCCAAATGTGATTTGAAGGCATTTAATGCACTGTATGCCAGTAATCTGGTGAAAGGATCAGGAGCACTCAAGGCCCATCTACTAAACTAAACTAAACTAAACTAATGTTAATGTTTTTAATGTTATGGCTGATTGGTATATGATGGACATACCAAAACTATCACATGATTGCTGAAATACAGATCCAGACAACAATCTAACCAAGACTAAAGTAAATGCAAATGCATCCATTTATGCATTATTCTGCTACTCATATCTATTTACTGTAGCTAAAGCAGGTTTTCCCGACCCTCGTCCTGAAGAACCCCAAAATGTGCAAGGCAGGGGGTCCTGCACAATACAAAGTTCACAGTGAGAATTGAGTACCAACACACACAAATTTCATTCATTCATTTTCCACAAAATGATGCAAAGTAAATACATTAATCAAGAATAAAAGCACAAATCCAATCTCTCTCTCTTTCTCTTTATTGGTCTCTTTATTTATTTATTTTTTTTGTCATATTTCTATTTAGTGTGCAATGATGGTTTACAAACTGTATCTGAGCTGGAGGATGATGCATGTGTACACATTTTGCATCAATTCCAACATTCATACCCTAACCAAACACTCACAGTGAATAGAACTGCATAATAATTATGTTTTCCTACATTGTTTTTTTTTTGTTGATAAAACAACAAAAGTCTCACAGAATGAAGGACTAACACAAATTAGTATGCTAGTTTGCATTCTAACTGAGAAATCTGACAACAAAAACAGTGTGCACAGTTTAGCTACTAGATTAGTGTGTACTGGCTTACCTGAGTCTTTGCCGGTTGAATTTGACCATGCTCAGCACAGCACCCATAATAAAACACATGAGAATGGGGTCGAGCAGGATGTACTGAGAGAGGGTGATGCACCCAGTGTCTAAAGAGGATGCAGTCATTAAAGTGTTAAATGTCTCACACAGTTTTCTTTTTTTAAATTTTTTTTTTATACATGCTTTCTTGCAGGTTTTAATCACATATTTCCCATTTTTGCAAAAAATAATATGATCCATCTTGTCATTATGCATACCGAAAATAAGTAGGGAAGCTGCCAGGAGAGCAGCTGTGGTAGAATGAGAAAGCTCCCAGACCACCACGTAAGCAAAAGGAGGCAGACAGGAGCCGAGTGCTGCACAGAACTGAATGGACATAGGAGTCAAGAAATGTTTTGACACCATAAATGACACCAGTTAAGGTAAAGCAATAAAAATACATCCATCAAGCATATAATGTCTTCGCATTTTCATATTTTGCCTTCACTCAAAAATATTACTAATTAAGGTAACTTCAGGTAAGTAACATGAAACCATCAGACACAGAGGTAACAAGAGAATATTTACCCCTCTCATCCCCCAATAGTTGTGATGCTCATATTTGTCGCCTGGTTTGATGAAAGGAAAGGTGCCATCGTAACCCGTCAGGTATCCTGCTAAGCCAATCAGCATCTGAGCTCATAAAACAAAAACAGTTAGCCAGACTATATATACTCATGCTTTCACTAATAAGATTATTAAATAGCTAAATTGTGAAAGCAGGTAGCTTTACATGAAGTAAATAAACCTGGTGACACACGAGGAGCTTAATTTCTATGCCAATATTTAAGATGAGTACAGTCAAACCTTGGATTGCGAGTAACTTGGACTGTGAGCATTTTGCAAGATGAACATTTTAAAATAAATTTTAACTTGATAAACGAGTGAGGTCTTGACATACATAACTGTACTGCAACAACAGCCTCAGTGGGGAAAAAAAGTTAAAAAGGCTGTAGCAGTGCGGAAGATGATTCTGTTTAACGACAATGCAACGTCACATTTCCCTGAAATCCTCAAAAAGGGGGCAAAATCAAGTGTCATTAGAGCGGTTCCTTGTTGAAGAAGTTTGCTGACAGAGCAGCGATTCCATTAGTGTGTGTGCGCACACTGTGTGAAATTACAGATTAGAAAATTTACAGTTTAGAATTTTGGTTTCTAAGTTATGCACTCTTAGTACTCATATAATTTTGGATGGACAGTGGAGGGGCATATGAAAACAAATTCCTTAAGTGAGATTGATTTCCAGTCCCGCCCTGGGTGCAGTCAGTCATTTTATACCTACACAGTGACCCGATATACTGTAGAAGCAGATGTGCCTACTGAAATGGCCAGTGAGTGCAGCTGAAAATAGCTTAACTTTACATTCTGGTACCTCAGTACAGACGAGCTCCTCACCTTGCCGAGCGGTGGATGAACATCAAAGAAAAACGTGCGGTTAATATAATAGCTGCCCATCTTCCCAAAGTGGGTCTCATCCCAGCTGCAAATAAACAATAAATAATTTTAGATCTCATCATTTTAAATGTTTTAAAACTGTTAAAAACCATTTTAAAGATGTAATATTTTGGCTTATATTTTAATCATATTTTGATTAAAATACTTATTATGGTAAGATAATTTATAACAGTGCAATTTTACCCAAAATAAATGTGACATCCAGTCATTTTAACAAACAAATTTTTCACGAACATCATCGAAAGCCATACATAGAACGTGACTAACAAACAAACAAAAAAAATACGCTGCACAAACAAAAACAAAAAAAAGTCACACTCATTTCACTGGACACTCTTTTACTACGATTTTGGCCGTGGCATTGTTTCAATAAACTTGTCCAATGTTACAACATTTATTTGCAATCTCGCATTAATTTCTCTGGAAGAGTCAGACCGCTGTGTAAAACTTTCTCCCAAAGATTCTTAATTTCTCATTCAATTTAGGGTCTGCCCTCTGTGGTGGCCGATCCATGTATGAAAATCATTTCTCATGCTCCCTAAACCACTCTTTTACAATTTGAGCCTCATGAATCCTGGATTTACAATCTTGCTACCTGTGCCATCAGAAAAAAAAATCTATTTATGAAAAAACTTGGCCACTCAGTGTATTCAGGTAGTCATTTAACATCATTTTTCGGGCGCACAACTGTGCTGAGCCTAGGCCCGGCCAACAGAGGCAACCCCAGGTCATAACACTGCCTCCACACGCTTGTATGGCAGGTACTTTACAGGATGTGTGCATCACTTCATCTGCCTTTCTTCTCACTCTGATTCACCCATTGCTCGGGAACAAGGTCAATCTGGACTCATCAAACCTCATGACCTGTTTCACATGCTCCACAGTGCTTTCTTTGTGCTCCCTAACAAAGTGAAGTCTTTTGAGTTCTCTTCGTATTGTGCGAGTGGAAATTACTTTAAACATATTTGTAAGTTCTACCGTTTTTTTTTTTTTTTGTTAGTTTGTTTGGTGATATCACTAAGCGTTTAAGCAACGCTCATTCAAGATGTTTTTCTGCCCATGTTTCTGAATTATATTAATCACTGCAGTAATTATCCAAGGGAAGACTCTTAACTTTTTGCTTAATTAAACCCAGGTGGCTGGACTTTTATACACTATATGGACAAAGGAATTTGTCCAAACACTGTTAATTATTGAATTCGGGTGTTTCAGCCGGAGCCCTGATTCCCAGTCAAAGACAATCTTAATGCTTCAACATAACAAGACATCTTGGACAATGTTATGCTTTCAACTTTATTGTAACAGTATGGGGACGGTTCTTTTCTATTCCAACATGACTGAGCCCCCGTGCACAAAGCAAGGACTATAAAGACATGGTTTAATGAATTCGATGTGAAAGAACTTGACTGGCCCCAACAGAGAGCCCCGACCTCAACCCCATTGAGCACCTTTGGGATGAACGCGTACGGAGATTGTGAGCCAGGCCTTCTCGTCCAACATCAGCGCCTGACCTCATTCTGATCTACAGAATGAATGAAGGCTCCACGGAATTCCTACAGAACTACTCCAAAACTTTGTGGACAGCCTTGAAAGAAAAGTGGAAGCTGTTATAGCTGTGAAAGGGGGACCAACATATGGAAGTGTATGTATTTAGATGCAATGTCATTGCAGGTTTGTCCAATGTACTTTTGTGTACAATATACTTATAGAGCCTGAATGTGTATGCATGCATGCGTGTATTTATCTTGTCCAAGACGTCCTCACCACACGTGCGGCGGCTCGGTGAGCGTGTAGAGGCGCGTGCACGCGGACAGGAGCAGCACCGAGAGGAGAGGGAGCACTGGAGCGGCATCACTGCGGGGAGAGAGCCGGGGTTTACAGAGATCACTGGATGATGATGAT
>JAAGKR010001980.1:0-107335 GCA_011419295.1 Clarias macrocephalus | reverse complement strand
GTAGAGTATTAGAATATACAGTAAAGTATTAGTATATACAGGTACAGTATTAGTATATACAGTACAGTATTAGAATATACAGGTAGAGTATTAGAATATACAGTAAAGTATTAGTATATACAGGTACAGTATTAGTATATACAGTACAGTATTAGAATATACAGGTACAGTATTAGTATATACAGTACAGTATTAGAATATACAGGTACAGTATTAGTATATACAGTACAGTATTAGAATATACAGGTACAGTATTAGTATATACAGTACAGTATTAGAATATACAGGTACAGTATTAGTATATACAGTACAGTATTAGAATATACAGTAAAGTATTAGTATATACAGGTACAGTATTAGTATATACAGTACAGTATTAGAATATACAGGTACAGTATTAGTATATACAGTACAGTATTAGAATATACAGGTACAGTATTAGTATATACAGTACAGTATTAGAATATACAGGTACAGTATTAGTATATACAGTACAGTATTAGAAAATACAGGTACAGTATTATAATATGCAGTACAGTATTAGAATATACAGGTACAGTACTAGAATATACAGGTACAGTATTAGAATATACAGTACAGTATTAGTATGTACAGGTACAGTATTAGTATATACAGTACAGTATTAGAAAATACATGTACAGTATTAGAATACACAGTACAGTACTAGAATATACAGGTACAGTATTAGAATATACAGTACAGTATTAGAATATACAGTACAGTATCAGAATATACATTACAGTACTAGAATATACAGGTACAGTATTAGAATATACAGTACAGTATTAGAATATACAGTACAGTACTAGAATATACAGGTACAGTATTAGAATATACAGTACAGTATTAGAATATACAGGTACAGTATTAGAATATACAGGTAGAGTATTAGAATATACAGTACAGTATTAGAATATACAGGTACAGTACTAGAATATACAGGTACAGTATTAGAATATACAGTACAGTATTAGAATATACAGGTACAGTATTAGAATATACAGTACAGTATTAGAATATACATTACAGTACTAGAATATACAGGTACAGTATTAGTATATACAGTACAGTATTAGAAAATACAGGTACAGTATTAGAATATACAGTACAGTACTAGAATATACAGGTACAGTATTAGAATATACAGTACAGTACTAGAATATACAGGTACAGTATTAGAATATACAGTACAGTACTAGAATATACAGTACAGTATTAGAATATACAGTACAGTATTAGAATATACAGGTACAGTATTAGAATATACAGTACAGTATTAGAATATACAGTACAGTATTAGAATATACAGGTACAGTATTAGAATATACAGGTACAGTACTAGAATATACAGGTACAGTATTAGAATATACAGGTACAGTATTAGAATATACAGGTACAGTATTAGAATATACAGGTACAGTATTAGAATATACAGTACAGTATTAGAATATACAGGTACAGTATTAGAATATACAGTACAGTATTAGAATATACATGTACAGTACTAGAATATACAGGTACAGTATTAGAATATACAGGTACAGTATTAGAATATACAGTACAGTATTAGTATATACAGTACAGTATTAGAAAATACAGGTACAGTATTATAATATACAGGTACAGTATTAGAATATACAGGTACAGTACTAGAATATACAGTACAGTACTAGAATATACAGTACAGTATTAGAATATACAGGTACAGTATTAGAATATACAGGTACAGTACTAGAATATACAGGTAGAGTATTAGAATATACAGTACAGTATTAGAATATACAGGTACAGTACTAGAATATACAGGTAGAGTATTAGAATATACAGGTACAGTACTAGAATATACAGGTAGAGTATTAGAATATACAGGTACAGTACTAGAATATACAGGTACAGTATTAGAATATACTGTACAGTACTAGAATATACAGGTACAGTATGAGAATATACAGTACAGTATTAGAATATACATTACAGTACTAGAATATACAGGTACCGTATTAGAATATACAGTACAGTATTAGAATATACATTACAGTACTAGAATATACAGGTACCGTATTAGAATATACAGGTACAGTATTAGAATATACATTACAGTACTAGAATATACAGGTACCGTATTAGAATATACAGTACAGTATTAGAATATACAGGTACAGTATTAGAATGTACAGTACTAGAATATACAGGTACACTATTAGAATATTCAGTACAGTATTAGAATATACAGGTACAATATTAGAATATACAGTACAGTACTAGAATATACAGGTAGAGGATAATAATATACAGATACAGTATTAGAATATACAGTACAGTATTAGAATATACAGGTAAAGTATCAGAATATACAGGTACAGTACTAGAATATACAGGTACAGTATTAGAATATACAGGTACAGTATTAGAATATACAGTACAGTATTAGAATATACAGGTACAGTATTAGAATATACAGTACAGTATTAGAATATACAGGTACAGTATTAGAATATACAGTACAGTACTAGAATATACAGGTACAGTATTAGAATATACAGTACAGTATTAGAATATACAGGTACAGTATTAGAATGTACAGTACTAGAATATACAGGTACACTATTAGAATATTCAGTACAGTTTTAGAATATACAGTACAGTACTAGAATATACAGGTAGAGGATAATAATATACAGATACAGTATCAGAATATACAGGTAGGGATTAGAATATACAGATACGGTGTTAGAATATACAGCTACAGTATTAGTATATACAGGTACAGTATTAGAATATACAGGTAGAGTCTTAGTATATACAGTACAATATTAGAATATACAGTACAGGATTAGAATATACAGATACAGTATTAGTATATACAGTACAGTATTAGAATATACAGGTAGAGTATTAGAATATACAGGTACAGTATTAGAATATAAAGGTACAGTATTAGAATATACAGTACAATATTAGAATATACAGGTAGAGGATTAGAATATACAGGTAGACTCTCAGAATATACAGTAATGGATTAGAATATACAGGTAGATTATTAGAATATACAGATACAGTATTAGAATATACAGATACAGTATTAGAATATACAGAACAGTATTGGAATATACAGATACAGTATTAGAATATACAGAACAGTATTGGAATATACAGAACAGTATTGGAATATACAGAACAGTATTAGAATGTACAGATACAGTATTAGTATATACAGGTAAAGTATTAATTTAAAAAAAATAGGGTTTACAGTGTATAATAAAAGGGACGCCGATGTCAAATGTGCTATTTAATCCTCTCACACATTTACTCTGCCTGCTATTTACTCTCTTTCTTTTGCCGATGCAGCCGTGTTGCTTTTTTTCATTATTATTGGCTTGAATTCTTCACATGCTGCATTTAAACCTCCATCTCCGCCTCTGTGAAGTTTGCCGCTCTCTTTTTTCACTTTGATTTTCTATTTTGACTCATGAAATCGACGATCCATTTAAAATGTCTTTATGTTAACGCACCGTGCACGCGCATTAACTCTGGGTAACCAGTAGGAGGTTGATTAAACTTACTCGTCTCAGGGGTTTTGGAACCGACCTACTCATGGTATGCGGGTCTGGGGTAAATCAACCCTGAGGTTAAGTTTTACCAAATGGTAAGTTAACCCAGCTTTCTGGAATACGCCCAAGGAAAACTGAGTCTACAAACAAAAATTACAAAACTAAAATATAGGGCCCACCGTGCCCTCTAGTGGCGAACCCTCACACACAGACGCTTACTGTTTTTCACTGGCTTTGTTTGTGCACTTTTCTTAATGATAGTACACTTTAGTCTAATCTAATTCTGATATAACAAAAGAGCTAGGAGGAGAAATGATGCCACATTTGCTGTTAAATTAATAAATAATGAAAATAATTATTTAAAGATGCATTTAACAGAAAACCACACAAAGGTCTTTAACTATACGAAAATGTATGAAGTCTATAAATGCTTTTATTTGTAATGTTGATCTTTGCTACAGTATCTATCTACCTAAATAGGTATGCTTGTAAGGCCGTTTATCTAAAAGTTGAATTAATCCCTTTAAGACATATGAAAGTTGCTGATAGGTGTGTGCAGTATCACATGTTATGTGTGTTCTCCTTTTTCACTCCAGCAAGCAGCTATATATAAGGAGGGAACCTTTACAGATCCTCACTCTCGTCTCTTTCTGCACTGACTTTGAGTTTCTGAGCCACACCTCTCCAGCCATGAACAAGATCATCGTTTACGACCAGTCTGACTTCCAGGGCCTCCACAGAGCGTTCACTTCTGATGTATGTAATTTAAATGATTTGAATTTTAATGACTGCATCTCCTCTCTGAAGGTCATCGGCAATCCATGGGTGGCGTACACAGGTGCCAATTTTGCTGGTAAACCAACTGTCTATGAGGAAGGAAAATACCCCAGTGTGTGCTACAATAATGAAATTTCTTCACTAGAGCTGGTGACAGAGGACCTGGATAATCCTCAGATCACACTGTATGAAGAGGAAAACTACCAGGGCCGGAGACTCGTCCTCGAAAGTGAGACCAACTTGAGTAACGGCGCTTTTAATGATAAAGCATCTTCTCACAAGGTGCAGAGAGGAGCCTGGGTTCTGTACCAGCATAGGAACAGGGGTGGGTATACCCTTGTGGCCAAAGCTGGTCGTGATGTGCCTAAGTACGAGTGGTTCGACAACCGTCTGACTCACCTCCGTCCTCTTAAAGCAGGCAAACCCAACATTACAGCTGAAGTTGAATGGGACAAAAAGAAACTGGATGAAAAAATTTTTACAATCGACTCCATCACTGGTGTGAATTTTGGATCAGAGAAACAAACCTTCACCACTGAGATGAGTCGAGAGTATTCAGGATCCGTCACTGAGAGCTTCAACTTCAGCAATTCCACAGAAGTTAGTGTGGGAACCAAATTTGAAGTTGCACTGCTTGGTGTCAAAACGGAGCTGTGCTTAAATATCAGTGACACCTTTACCGTGGAGAAGAGCAGCAGCAACACCAAGACTACATCTAAAAGCATCAGAGTCTCTTTGCCAGCCAGCATTCCTCCTCACACCAAGCTCACAGTGAACGTGGTGAGGAAGCAGGTGTCTGTTAAGGTCCCAGTCAAGCTGACCATCACCACCGGCTTTACCTCTAAGGTCGAGTATGGAGAGTACAGGTGTGAGGATGGGAATTCTATCTACGCTGAATTCAAGGAGGAGAAGATCTAGTACAGCCACGTGACTAACAAAACACCGAGCAGAGTTACAAATATTATTTAAAATGTATTATGTCTATTGAGTTGTTAGAGACATTGATCTAAAACATCTAAGTTTTATTTTAACTTTAGAATTTACTTCAGCTTAAATGTTCTTATTTACTCTATGACTTTGTGCTTCCTTTACATTAAAATTTCAATTTTTATTTCGTAACAATGCCTTGATTTTAAAAACAGGAATAATGAATAAGATGAAAGGTTGAATCAGTGTAACACTGTATGTATCACTGTAACATGATTTAGTTAATGTTTCCTCTCATTTGAATCATACATTTATTCGTTTCACTTTTTATTGTTGCTCAATAATATCTTTTCATATCATTTACAAAGAGTCAAATGTCTGAATATGTGTTTAATCCTTATCTTTCCATGTGTGTGCAAAATGTTAAAGATAATCCACACTGATCAAACAATGTGCAGGCTCCTAATGTAATCTTACAGCCCTGGTTAATGTACATCCTGTAATATAATGATTTTTATTCTACCATTTAAAATAAATAAATAAATACAACTCAAAAATGTGTTGATCTTATCGATAGATTTAAAAATGTTTTATAGAATTAATCAATAATTGTACTTATACAAGTAAGACATTGCTGATGCATTTTTCAATACCTCAGTTTATTTTCTTACCAGTGACAGAGTTTATAAAGTAAAACCTGCAATATTAAAAAAAAAAAAAAAAAAAACCTCTATCTAATGAGTCTCAGAGAAGGAGAATTAAAATGTAGTTTTATGAGGTGTTTAAGTGAGAATGTATAAGTGTACAGCTCAAAACCTCCATCGGTTATTAAAGATGGCGTCTATTAAAAGAATTGCCACAACGTTTTCGGAGATTTGAGCCCCAGGCAGTCCTGCGGTGCTCTGTGCTCATGTAGCCGCCCAACATAACCTCATCTCGGCAAGAACTTCTGAAGACTATCGCTGGCTGTGACGTCACTGCTACGATTAAAACAGCGGATTTATTTCATGGTTCATGTTCTAACAGGAAATCGTTGGTATTAAAAAAACGGTTCTGGTATAATAGATCGTGGCCTGTCCTCTGCGTTCCATTTGCACTTTACTCTGTGTCCTCAAATGTGCACTTCCAAGTCAAGTCCGCTCTTTGCGTATTGAGACACGACATGACCAACTTTCTGGATTCTTCACTTCTGTTAGCGAGGCCACTTGATGCTGGCAGGATTTTATGGTAAGTTAATATGAATTTTTGACCAAAATTTTAAATGTTTCATGTTTTCCACTTTTCCAAAGTTTTAGCCGCACTTTGATACGGAGGTGAGGGGAGTCAGCGTTTTTATATAGTCGGCTATACTGTAGTTTATGAGAAAAGTGCGTTTGTAGCACACAGAAATAAAATCCTCGTTAAATAGTGAGGGAAATGAGTCAGAAATATACACTGAATTAATATTCACGTTATGTATTTTTGTGTATTTATAGGGGAAAAATGTTTTCGCATTAAATACATATGTAGCTGTACTTCCTTAACAAAACACTGAGAAGATCATCGATCTCCGATCACTAGAAGCTGTATGGGCCGATACCGATCACCGATTACAGGCTCTACTCGAAGCCTTATCATGTAGCATTATTTATTAAACTATATCCAACAACAATGTAAATCAAGTATTGAAATGACAAGAAGAGGAACATCATGAATTGACGACTGTATTTATTGACCAGCAACATGTGCAACACGTCAACTTAAAACATCGCAGCCTGTGTTTGGTTAGTAACTGGGAACAGCTTAGAGCTCGACAAATACGACTTTCCTGTAGATTGTATAAACATGTTTAATTAGTTTGAACATGTTTAATTTTTCGCGCGGAAAGATGGAAACAATGCCAAAGCTCGCGGTGAATCATGATGAACCGAACTTTAAAAAGTTGGGGAAGATCTCCGATGGATCCTTTTCATGAATAAAAGTGATGAGCTCAAGGAGCGTCATGGTTTTTGATGGCAGGGGAGGGAAGTTCTTGAATTCCTGCACAGGCTCTCTACTGTCCAAATCAGAAATCAGAGTTTCCTCCACAGTGCAGTGTGGTGCCTGGTGTACTGCATTGTTCTGCCAGCTCCTCATCTGCAGGACCAGGCCAGCAAGACGGCTAGCGGAGAGGCTCGTTTCTCTTTGGAGGCGGTTGATGTTTGGTTTAAAGTTGTTGTTTTTTTTTTTTTTTCTGTCTTTGATGTTAAATACAGGAAGCAGCGTCTTTTCACCTGCGAGATTCTGTAGATCAGACTGATGGACACGAGTCCTCATCTGTTACATTTTTGAGGAAAACAGTTTTTTCAGCCCACATTTAATCAATAATATTACTATATTCTTTTTTTTTATTATTTATTGTTTTTTGTTTTTAATGTCATTTTGAAGGAAATTAAATAGTAATAGTCAAATAAATAATTGTTAAAATAAATAGTTAAAATATTAGGATGGGGAATGTTTGATGTCATGTGGGCGTTATAAGATTTATTTTGAAAACTTCTATATAAAAAGTATTTAAACATTGTATTAAATGCGAAAAATTAGAAGGGCCTCTTGTTTTTATTGTTTTACAGAAAGTGTTTCTGTTACATTTATTTTATATTTAACAAATGGTCATCTTGATATTATATGGTTCTGTCTGACATTTTTTGTCAAAATTGAGTTATCCGCATTTTTTTATTTTGTGACAATCTATTTACATTATGTGAAGTTGTGTACATGTTGGGTCTTTTTGGGGGGAAAAATCAAATGGAATGTGTCAAACCAGCAAGAGTGTTAATGTTACCCACTGGTTGGGTCAGTTGAACAACCCATAATTCTGTGTTAAATGGTTAAACAGAGCACTTGGGTCAAAACAACCCAGCGCGTGTTCTGTCCAATAGTGACCCAGCGGCTGGATTGAGATTGGGTTGTTTTCTTAACCCAGTTGTTTTTGGAGTGGAACCCCTATTCATAGGTTGTATAATCCACTATTCTGACACCCAGTTCCCAGATATTACTTTCCCCTATCTTAACGTCCTCACAGCCCAGGACACATGTCTCCCTATACACTCGCTGGATTTTCAAACAACAATAACAATGCAAACCCTTCTGCATTCTTTCCCAGACTCTGAAGTAGTGTTACCTCTCTGAAATTCATTATTTTCCTACAAGTATATGTCCTAAATAGGCACAGTGGCGTGGTGGTTAGCACTGTAGTCTTGCACCTCCAGGTTCTAGGTTCGATTTCCAGTCTGTGTGCATGGAGTTTGCATCTTCTCCCTGTGTTTGTTGGGTTTCCTCCCATAGTCCAAATATATACAGATTCCCAAACTGCGCATAGTGTAAGTGTGTATGTGTGTGTGTGTGTGTGTGTATGTGTGTGTGTGTGTGCCCTAAGATGGAGTGGCACCCCATTAGGCTCAAGGCCCCCCATGACCCTTTATACAGGATTAAGCGGTGTAGATGCTGAATGAGTAAGAGCGCATATCCTAAATGTTTGCAGTAGTTTTCTATTGATTACTAATGTTCATTTAGTAAAATAATGATAATAATAATAGTAATACACATTCTATCTGTAATTTTCTTATATATTCACATTTACCCAGTGCCAACGCTAGAGGGAGGCAGAGAGCTATGAACAGTTTAGGGAACAACTGAACAAGTCTTAAAAAAGTTCCCATCAGTCACTGCATCTCACTGGAGCATGAAAATATTGAGCTTGAAAAAGGATTTATATCTTTATAATAATTTTAATACAATAATTCTAATTTTAATTTTATCAAGACATCTTTAATATTATTATTATTATTATTATTATTATTATTATTATTATTATTAATCATTTATTTACAGGTTATACACATTTCAATAGTATATGTTTTATAATACATAATACATAAATACATAAAAATCAGTTTTTGTTTCAATAAATATCTAATATTTCATGTCTGTAGTGTGTAATTTCCACAGCAGCGACAGGTACCTAAGGTGCTTATGTTACCATGGTAACGCACATAGGAAGTGATGTCTGCGCTGGAGACTCTGCAGGGTGTTCCGAATGGTGGAGATTTTGTCGAGGGAAGTTCCCTTCATTGAAGTTTTCGTTGTGTATCTGAGCAATCGCACGCAGGCACCTCAAGTCTGGACCTTTTAGTCGCCGTCACAGGAAATTGTAAAATGACAACATGTAGAGATGTTGTAGGCAATTCTGTGCTTCAAGCTGCTGGTAGTAGATCTGGTGATGCTGCTGCTCTTCTTTACAGTAAAAGTATTAATGATATTTAAGAAGATTTTCATTTTCATAAGGACTTTCATGCAACAAGGAATGTAACATCAAATTTGTTTTCCCAAATAATTTGTGAGGAATCGCCGAATACGAACAGATTAAACAACAAAAAGTATTACAGAATTTTTTAAAGTATGAAACTAATTAACAGGAATAATAATAATCATAATAGACGTGAGCAATATTGCCACCTAGACATTATGATTATTATTAATTATCCCTGCAGTCAATCTAGTCTAGCCCAAACAATTTCTTTGTTTTCTTTTCATCTGACGTTTTCAGCTCATTTTATTTCTTTTTAACATCACAACAACTGCTGCATGTCTGTAGTTTTTTAACTATAAAAACGTACAGTGTTTTGAGACTTTTTTTTATATATGAATTTACACACTTGGACTGTTGTAGAGACTCTGTAGCTCCTCTGGCTCACAATCATTCGCAAGTCTATTAGCTTAATGTGTTTGGCAACGGTTTAACTATACTATACTCTGTCACTGATATCTGTGATGTCTCGTCATCGTCTCATCTTAGTCACAGGTGAAAAAGTCGTCAACTAATATTTTTCAACACTGTATATATATAATTAGAAAACCAGTTTCCATTGCACAGGTTTATCCTGCTATCAAACAGGGAGTTCAAGAAGAAAAAAATAATAAGATCAAATGCACAGATCAAATGACCATATTTTATTAGAAACATTTAAAGATGAAATATTTTATAAAATGTTTTTTTTTTAACATCGAAAGATTTTTCCTTGAAAGTCATCCATTATAAATCCTGCTAACAGTCACATGACCCAACACAAACCCACGTTACTGCTAACAATATCTCATGTAAGTTTTATTTTGGCTTTAAATTTCCTTCAGGTAAACAGTTGTTTACTTTATATATTTATTAGTCATAGTGAGGCTTTAAATCTTTTTTTTTTTTTTTTTTTTAACAAATTATCAAAGAAATATTGTTGGTGAGGTGAAACCGATGATCTGACTCCCAACCTATTAAATGTGATTGTGGCATGTAGGACGTTCTGGTTAGTTTTATTTTATAGTTTCCGTGGAAAGTAAACGTGCAACTCTGCTTTTTTTTTTTTTTTTTTTTTTTTTTTTGGCACAACGTCTAAGTTGTTTCTTTGGAACTGGAGGAATTATTTATTTGAATTGTCAGTTGAAACACATATTCAGACGTCCTGTTTAAACACGCAGCGTTGTTTGTGACAGGGTGAGGAGAGTACAGGAGAGGCTGCAGGTACCGGCCACGTGGGAAGGGAATATACAGTATACTGTGAGTTACCACTTTATTATTACACTATCATTACATAGAGCAGTGCTGCCCAACTTAACAAAGCTAAGCAACAATCACGTTGCCAGCAGGGCTAGGAAGAGAAATGACAGCAAAACCTGTGTGGAATAATAAAGATAAAATATTTGTTATCTCATCTGGTCCAGTCCCAATGAACAGCGATCCTAACAGAAACGTCCTAGTCAGAACACGTTGTGTGCATTGTGTGTAGCTCATTATACTCATTATACAGGTCATACTGAGTGTCCAAGCTGAGCCATGTTCACTCCCAAAACCATCTTGGACATGAGCATCAGTCTGCATCTGAGTCTGCTCTGATGATCCATGTTCTCTTTTACACCATGCAGGCGGCCAAGAGCGTAATCCAGGCAAGCTTGTACCTGCTTACATGCTTTGGGCAGCGATCTGCTGGGAAACCTTGGGTGCTGACAGTCATGTGGCTGTTTCTTTGACCGGTACCACACTGTAAACCCGATTAAGTTAGCAAAACTCAAAATGTTTGAAGTAATCAGTTACATAAATTGTTTTAAGAAATTATGTATTTTAGTTTTTTTAAGAAATGATGTTGAACTTGTTGCAAATCAAATAAATTGTTGCTGCCCAGGAATCGAACCCGCGTCGTTCACGTGGCAGGCGAAACACCTACCAATGAGCCACCAGTGCACTGTAGCTCTTTTAGTTGGTGGAACTTTAAGGTGACAGTTACTGTTACTTAAGTACTTACGATTACTTAAAATATCAAATTTGTTCAGCTAACTTGAAAAGTGTCGTTTCTACAAACTCATAAATACCAAAAAGTTCTAAATACACAAAAAGGTCTATTAATTTGACCTAATTGCAATTATTGAAGTTAACAGAACTCGATGTGTTTAATTACTTTGAGCATTAGGGTTTACAGTGCTCCTTTTTACCTGCTTTTTATGTGAGGTGCATGGATAGTCCACACTTATGTGTCTCCCACATCCGCTCATACCCTTTCCCTACTAAAAATATTACAGTCCACCTCCCCAAAGCCAGTTCTCAGAATTTCCAGCACCTTTTTAAGTTGTAAATATTGCAACAAAAAAAAAAGGATTTGTTATGGGTCAAAAGTAAAAAGGAGCTTGTTTGAGCAGAAACCTATCATCTATTTACCTCTTCATCTATTTACCTCTTCATCTATTTACCTCTTCATCTATTTACCTCTTCATCTATTTACCTCTTCATCTATTTATCTTTTCACGTAATTTCAGCAAAGCAAATTTCAAATCAGCATTTTTCATTAGAATTATTTTAACTTACATTTTTTTACCGAAATACTTCTTAAAATCTGTGAGTTGGTCTAAAGAAGGTCATTTATACTTATATATAGTTATGTGGTTATTTTGGCTTCTGATTTCAAACCCAGCCGAGTTCCTGTAATGTGCAAGCGGTTATGCTGAGTGTGTGTACAGTTCCCACAGACAGATGCGTCTCTTTGGCAAGTTGGCGACAAGTTATCTGTCGATTTTTAAGTATCAGGCGTCCCACTCGCTGAACGTTCACGGGAACGACTGCAGTGGGCTCCGAGCCACCTCGGCCGGGATCGGCATTCACGGGTCTACGCCCTTCTTTAAAATAGTTGCACCATTCCGATTTTTTCCTGCGGCTAAGAGTCTCATCACTGTACTATGGTCTCAAGTCTTCTGTAAACATCAATCGCTTTTACTCCTTCATTCGCCAAAAATTTCATCACAAGTCCTCGTTTGACCTCGTTTGAACGCTCCTAGTATAAACAGGACAAAAAGACAAAACACTTACTAGTTAAAAGTGATTTCAATACAAACCTCACTGTGTGGCGTCTGCACAATAATTCACATTAACACTAAAATTCCAGGAAATGAATCTGCTTTGGTTATATCATGCCTCCTACCGCTACAGAAGTTGTTTATTACTTATCTCATTATGTTTAATTCCAGCTGACAAATGAGTGTCATCACTTTTAGGTTCCTAACCGTCTGGTAAAACAACAGTCATGTAAGAAAGCAAAGAGAAAATGAATTCATGTACACACTACTATACGCAGGAACTATAAAATCCTTGGAAATTAATGTTTACTTTTTATTTCATCCACTGGAATTGATAAGATCATCTGATACATTCCTGTTCACAATGAATAGATGCAACAACAGATAATAATATTTATTTATTTAGGCTATATTCTAGAGAAACAGTTAAAGCCCATCCTTCATCTCCACCCCAGTCTGAGCATATATACATATATACATATAGAGGGAGAGACAAACCTGAAGAATCTTTACAGATCCTCACTGTCATCTCTTTCTGTACTGCCTGAAAGCCTTCAAACTCCTTCAGTCATGAACAAGATCATCGTCTATGACGGGCCAAACTTCGGGGGCATCAGCAGAGAGTTCACCTGTGATGTCCCTAATTTAACTGATGAGAATTTTAATAACTGCATCTCCTCTCTGAAGGTCATCGGGAATCCATGGGTGGCGTACAAAGAGGCACAATTCGCTGGTGAACCGACGGTCTATGAGGATGGAGAATACCCCAGTGTGTACTATGATAATGACATTTCTTCCCTTGAGCTGGTGACAGAGGACCTGGATGATCCTCAGATCACACTGTATGAAGAGGAAAACTACAAAGGCCGGAGCCTCGTCGTCAAACACGAGACCAACTTGGGTAATGGCACTTTTGATAATACAGCATCTTCTCACAAGGTGCAGAAAGGAGCCTGGGCTCTGTATCAGTATCAGAATAGTGGAGGGTACGTCCGGGTGGCCAGAGCTAGTCGTGATATGCCTAAGTACGAGTGGTTCGACAACCGTCTGACTTACCTCCGTCCTCTTAAAGCAGGCCACCCCAACAGTAAAGCTGAAGTTGAATGGGACAAAATGAAAGAACATGAAAAAACAGTTACGCTCGTCTCCGTCACTGGTGTAAATAATGGATCAGAGAAACAATCACTCAACACTGAGCTGAATCGAGAGTTCGCGGGATACATCAATGAGAGCTTTAAATTTAGCGATTCCTCACAGATTGGTGCGGGAACCAAGTTTGAAATAATAATATCTGATGTTAAAACAAAAAAACCCTTAAATGTCAGTGACACCTTTCCAGTGGAGAAGGGCAGCGGCAACACCAGAACCACAACCGATGGAATCAGAGTCTCCTTTCCAGCCAGCGTTCCTCCTCACACCAAGCTGACGGTGAACGTGGTGAGGAAGAAGGCGATCATTACAGTCCCTGTGAAGCTGACCATCTCCACCGGCTTCACCTCTAAGGTTGAGTATGGAGAGTACCGGTGTGAGGATGGGAACTCTTTCTACACTGAATACAAGGAGGTGAAGATGGCGTGAGGAACGGAACAGAAACACAGAGAAGATTAACTGTTACAAATATTATCGAAAGTTAATTAACAGCTATTTACTTATCAGAACACAAGAAGTTGAATTGCGTTGAATTTGCATTTGCAGAACAGTCGTGTAATCTCAGGAAGTTTCTTAGTTTAAACTTTTCTCTTTGCTATGCAGCTTGTTTAACTTTACATTTCTCTTAGTTACAAACACAGTTTTTTTCATAATAATGTATTTCGTTTTGTCTTATTAGAATATTTAGTTTTTAAAAACGGGAATAATGAGGCTAAACATTAATCAGTAGTTTAGATGAGGAATCAGTGTGTATGGTGGTGGAATGTCATCATTTTCATTCTGTATGTATCACTGTAACATGATTCAGGTACTAATTCCAGTTTATTTAGATCATGCAGTTACTACAGTAGTTTAAGTTCTATAGTTAATATAGTCTAATAATCTCCATTACAGAATTTGCAAACGTGTGTGAGGACTGTGTTAAATCCTCATTCCTTCTCTTTCCCTGTTTGTGTAAAATGTTTAAGATGATCTACACTGTTCAGAATGTACAATGTGCAGGCGTGTAGTATGATCTTACTGCCCTGATTACTGTACATTCTACAGTACGTAATTCAATGATTTTTATTCTAGCATTGCTAATAAATGATGAAATGAATAGATCTCTCATAAGAATGTGTGCTCGTCTCATCTCTCTATACAAAATCAAGGGTGTAATTCTGCATTGTGCTCAGTGTTCCTGAAAAAAAAAATAAGAAAAGAAAAAACATGTCAATAAGATTAAGGATGATATTACAGATTGATAAGTGTAATGCGTTGTTTTGAGCGTTGTTTGCTTAAAAAATACAGAGATTATGATCTTAACTTGATGTTATTATTACATTGGAGGTCTGATGATATTAATAAAGGGCTGATGATGAGCAGCACCTGGCTGCACCGTACCCTCTTAAATCCTGTGGAAGCAGTGAGGGGGTTCCTTAGTAGTGCACACTTGTTTTTTTTTTCCCTTTTCTTGTTGGCTTCATTTTAATTAAATAAATAATGACACGGTATAAACGTTATACTGTTGTCATTCGCCTGAGGTTGTATTTGCTTAATACTGCGATCAGATTTTTTTTTTTATTCAGTTTTTACAAACAGACCTTAGAATTAAAAGAGGGGGTACTGACTTTTGAACAAGACAGTATAAACATATAACCCTAACTGATGTCGGCTGATGCAGACAGCTGTTCTCTGAGGACTCGTGACTGCCGTCGCTCGATAGTTCAGGACTGGAGTTTTCTACAGTCTACCTGGACTCCATATGAACTTAATCACGTCTCCTGTTATACTGAATTTCCAGCCTCCTAACACACAGTATGAGTGCAGATCAATCCCTGCTCTCCGTTATCACCCAGATGAGGATGGGTTCCCTGCTCTGTCTGGTTCCTCTCAGGGTTTCTTCCTACTGCCACTTGAGGGAGTTTTTCCCTCAGCACCGTCGCCCTCGGCTCGTTCATCAGGGACCATCTGATCATTCTGATTCACACACACTCACATCTCATACAAACTTCCATAAATTCTTTTGACTGTGTATCAAACTATGCGATAATGTCAATTGTTAAAAAGTGCTATACAAATAAAATTGAATAGTAAAAGTAAGAGCATTTCCACACACACAATGCTCTACAGGTAATAAACTGTGGATCTTTGCAAAAAGCTCAGGTGGTCTGATGAGTCCAGATTGAGCCTATTGCAGAGCGATAGGCGTCAGAGAGTTTAAGAATTTAAAGGCCACATGAGAGCATACTAGCGCCCCCTAGCAGTTGATACGTAACAGTACATAACACATCAATATCGAATCGAATATAAATATTTACATTCATTTATTTATGGACCGTTTTATTTCGTAGACCACCATTAAAATATTTTGTTGCGGTACACTTGTCCTCAGCAGAAAAAAAAAAAACACATGTGGTGGTGATTCTACAGAAATGGTGAAAAGTGCTATCACTTAGTTTTTCTGATGCCAAAATCATTTATATTAACATAACAGATACATTACTTGTATAACTAAATTATTTTAATATAAATAATTATTTGAATTCTTCACCCATTCAGCCATTAATATCACTGTGCATTTATTGTGCTTCTCTGAGGTAAAATATAAACAGTTTTTTTTTTTTTTTTTATCTACAGTAAGAGTTTAAATTTCGATAGCATGCTAGCGGCCCCTAGCGGTGGACAGTACATAAACACAACAATCACAAACCATTCATGAACTTAAAAATGATTCTTATAAGTTATTTACTTAAACTATTTTTATGAAAGGTTTTATTTCATAGCAAAGGTCTTCCTCAGCAGTCAAACAAATAATCTAACACGTAGATATTGAAGCGTTACCATACCACCCCTCCCCTCCCCTTAGTAAGGTCTATTGGTTGCATTACGGTAGTTGCGCTGTAATAACGGTGATTACGGTAAAGATGGCGCTTCGCTTATGTGTCCGGAAGTGAGCTTTGAAAGCGCGTCCGGGTCCTAAACCGCTTCCGCGCTGCCTCTACGCGCGCACTACCTAGGGGCTGAGAGAATGACGTGAACAGGCTCAGTGAGGGCTCCTACGTGTCAGGAAGTGAGGGAGTGGTTTGGGATCGAGCCGGTGTCAGAGCGACGCTCCACAGTTGGTTACGGAGGCGCCGGCGGAGAGCGCGAGAGAGTGTGTGTGTGTGTGTGCTGAGAGGGCTGGCGGCAGTTTATCGGGACTCCCTCCGGTATGGGCCTGGTCGCGCGCGTGCGGAAAGAATGGTTCATTGTCGGAATCGCGCTCGTGATCGCTTCGGCCAAGCTCGCGCCGTCGGTCGGGGTGAAAGGAGGTGAGTCTCATCATCATCATCATAAAGTGTTCAGAACTCAGTGTTACTTCCTGTACTGAATCTCTCTGACTTAAAATTCCACTTTATTATAATAAGTATTAACTTTCACCTCACTTCCTCATTCCCAGCGTTCCTCAGAGTTTAAATATAAAAGTTTGAAATGTCTCTCTCTGCAATCACGCGCGACACTTGTGCTCATTAATATTCATGAGCTGAATCAGCTCAGCACACCTGGACACGTCACTGACACGACACGTCACTGACACGCCCCTTCCCCTCAGTAATGACGTCATCGCCCACGACCCCGTGTGTGTGTGTGTGTGTGTGTGTGTGTGTGTGTGTGTGTGTGTGTGTGTGTTGTCTCCTCTCACGCTTCTGTAATCAAACCTCAGTGTCGTATCTGTTCGGGGAGATTTCGCCGTTTTAGAGGATTAGCTCCGCCCCCTGTACGAGAGGTTCTAACGAGCGCTCCAGCAAATGACGGCTTGCCACCAGAGAACATTACGAAGAGTTACAGAGTCTGAGAACCTCCTTAGTCCGAGTGGGGACCGTGGAGGACCGTGGAGGCCAGTGGTGACTCCCAGTGGATTTATTCCCATGTGTTCTGTTCACACACTACGGGGTAATTCGGGAACGCCAGTTAACTTGATCTGCATGTCTTTGGACTGTGGGAGGAAACCCAGAGGAAACCCACCAAGCACGGGGAGAACATGCAAACTCCACACACACGGACCCCGGGACGTGAATCCAGAACCTGGACCCAGTAATAAACCTCCTACAGACTGCCACACCCTCTCACGAGTAGTTCAACCAACTTCTACGGCGGTTTTGTTTTATAATTTTTTGACACTCTCTCACTCTGGCGTGGCCGAACTGAGTGCAGATCAATCCCTGCTCTCCGTTATCCCCCAGATGAGGTTCCCTGTTCCCGGTTCCTCTCAAGGTTTCTTCCTATTACCATCTCAGGGAGTTTTTCCCTCAGCACCGTCGCCCTCGACTCGTTCATCAGGGACCATCGGATCATTCTGATTCACACACATTCACATAATCTTGGTTTGATTCTGTAGAGATACTTTGTGACAGTGACTCTTGTTAAAAACGCTCGTCAAATAAAATCTAATTGAATTCACAGTGTTCCTGACGACCTTGTAACCGTAGCGATTCCGGATCAGATGCGGCGCTTTAGCAGTTTAACAGTGTTTGATATCATGACATTACATTTCTTTATTTGATGAACTCCTGCCTTAACTCATCTGTCCGAACTGCTCTCCTTCAGGTCCTCTTCGGCCCGAGATAACGATCACCTACATCGCAGTGTCTGCCATCTTCTTCAACAGTGGTCTGTCCTTAAAGACTGAGGTAGTGTGTGTGTGTGTGTGTGTGTGTGTGTGTGTGTGTGTGTGTGTGTGTTCACAGGGTGTGTACTTGTTGACTCTAAGGGTGGGCAGTATAAACCATTCACACTGTACACACTTTAACTTGTCAGAGTTTGTAATTCCACAGTTTTTTGATCCATACGTCTTGCTTTCTCTCGCTCTGTCTCACTCTGTCTCTTTTTGGTCTCGCTCTCCCTCTCTATCTGTCTTTCACTTTCTTTTTTTTTTGTCCCTTTGTCCCTCTCTCTCTCTCAGGAGTTGGCGAGTGCGTTAATGCACGTGAAGTTGCATCTGTTTGTTCAGACGTTCACTCTGGTCTTTTTCCCTGTGGCCATCTGGGCTCTTCTCAAAGTCCTGGCACTTACTACCATTAATGAATGGCTCCTCAAAGGGTACGTGTACACACACTCGCACTCACTTTCAGGTAGTACATCCTGCTGCTCTTCATCACTGCCACGCGGACGCCCCCCCCTCACTGACCCCCCCCCCACCTGTGTGAAAGGCCGCTCTGTCTGCAGGTCACGCGGCTCCGTTCCACCGCGTCCTCCGGGGGTCCTCCGCGATCAGGGTTCAGTCTGTCCCCATGTATGGACTCATTCAGGTGGACGAGCATAACGTTCACCAGAGCAGCTCTGTGACCTAATGATTTATAATGTAGATTTATTGTTTATGATATTTAATACATGTGTGTGTGTGTGTGTGTGTGTGTGTGTGTGTGTGTGTGTTAGTTACATATATATATATATATATATACATATTGTAGCTCTTGGAATGTGTCAGTCATTTTATCAGACCGCTGAACATTGTCCATGCGTGGCTCTAAACAGATCAGCGTATACTACGGTAGGCGGGGTTACTGTGTGACAGTGTCACGTGTGGAACTAATAGGCTGTCAGTGTTTTTATACTGTAGCGCTGTGGATTCTCTGTTCTGATTGGTCAGAAGGTGTCGATAGGTTTCATCCAGAGCAGCTTGCTTTAATACATTATGGTGTCTGTTAACGACGGGAATCGTCTCTCACCGGGGACCAGCCGATACGATGTTATTACGATACTCAGGTGACGATTCGATCTGTGTTGCCATTTTATAAATATCCTGATGTTTCAATTCCAAATAATCTAAGCAAATGATTGATAAACTCCTCCCACACGGGACGCTCTGCTGACCAGTAGGATCATAGAGGCTGAGACACGCCGGCTGAGACACGAAGGACATTTAGTGTTTGTTTAATAAAATATCAAACAGCGTGGAAGGTCCAAGCATTAATCCTGTCTCGAGGTCAACAACTGGCGACAATTCATCAGCGAAGTCACTCACAGGGATGGAATAGTTACGATTAAGATGCAGTTATTTTGTGTTGCGATTCATGTATCGCCATGCTGACACCAAAAAAGTTTTTTTTTTTTTTTTTTTTATAATTTTTTTCTTCTTGTAGGTTTTGTGTTTGATATGGTAAGATGCTGCAGTTCCTCTATAATCCTACAGGTGGAGCACTCCAAACTCCTCACACATGGGCAGACAACACGGCATCCCGTGTGGGTGGAGACAATTAATTGTTAAGCTTGTTTAAAACTGTAGTAAAAAAAAATATATTGAACTGTGGGATAATTATAAAATCGTGATACTTATAGAACCGCAGTACAAGTCGAATCGAAACCGAGGTATCGTGATGATATCGGAACGTCCATGGTGATTCCCGTCCATAGATGATGTGATGAATTTTCTTTAAGGAGATGTTTATAATATTGAGTCTGACTTTTAAAGAAAGTGTAACAGTGACAAATAATTACGGACAAAGGAGATATTCTTACATAGAGGTACCAGTATTCACTAGTGTGTGTGTGTGTGTGTGTGTGTGTGTGTGTGTGTGTGTGTGTGTGTGCAGGTTACAGACGGTGGGCTGTATGCCTCCTCCTGTGTCGTCTGCCGTCATCCTCACCAAAGCTGTCGGAGGAAACGAGGTGCGAGGGAGAAAGATAATAATGCTTTAAAATTTTACGAGTAAATATGAATTTCTAAAGGTGGATAAATAAAACAGTGTTACATGATGTGTTGTTTAATAAACAAGAAAACAATCACATTTGTTTATGTTACTGTTGTTTTTGCAGGCCGCCGCCATTTTCAACTCTGCGTTCGGAAGCTTTCTGGTAAGATTTCACCGTCCGAGTCTGTAGACGAGGCTGATTAAATCCAGATCAAGTCTGAGAGACGAAATAAGAGAACAGGAAAGTTTCGTTGAGTCTGTAATATAATGATCATGTGACCTGCAGGGGATCGTCGTCACACCGCTGCTGCTGCTGCTGTTTGTGAGTAACGTTGACGCTTACGGCTTTAAATACATTTGAATGCATAAAAAAAGCTTGTTTTTCAGATGTATTGTAATGTGTTAAACGTCTCAGAAAATAAATATTAATAATAATAATAATAATAATAATAATAGTTACTTTAAACGAATACAAATTAGATTGATTAGAAAGATTTTAAAGTTTTAATGTTATAGATATCTCGCTTTATTATTATTATTATTATTATTATTATTATATTTTTTAAATAATATAAAAAAAACTAAAAATTTCTTTTGCAATCAGTGTTCATTGACCTCATGGTCTTTTGTTTAGTTTTTGGGCGGAGCTTCTTAAAATCTGCTGCTCTTTCCAAATACGTCAAACTAAACCCCTAATCAGTCAAGCACAGGGTGTGTGTGTGTGTGTGTGTGTGTGTGTGTGTGTGTGTGTGTGTGTGTGTCTGTGTGTGTGTGTGTGTGTTTGTAATAATATCCTGGATGTACATTCTTAAGACTGTTAAAATAGACTTCCTGAATGTTATTAATAAGTCCATGTTTGTGGATAAAATGATAAACAGACACTTAATCCAAACGTGTTTTGTGTTTGATGTGGACTTTAACTCTGTTTGTGTTTCATCTGGTTAGAAGTTGAGAAAGAAAGCGACCTATATTTATATAGTGTGTGTGTGTGTGTGTGTGTTTCTCTCTCTCTCTCTCTCTCTCTCCCCGCTCTAGCTGGGCTCGTCCTCCTCAGTCCCGTTCTCCTCCATCTTCTCTCAGCTCTTCATGACCGTAGTTGTCCCTCTTATAGTTGGGCAGGTAACTGTGTGTGTGTGTGTGTGTGTGTGTGTGTGTGTGTGTGTGTGTGTTACTGTATTGTATTGCTATCTCGTTCCTGACACTAACAGTATAAACCCCGGTCCAGGTGTGTAGGAGGTTCCTGAGGGAGTGGCTGGAGAGGAGGAAGCCTCCGTTCGGGACGGTGAGCAGCGTCGTCCTGCTCATGATCATCTACACCACGTTCTGCGACACCTTCTCCAACCCCGACATCGAGCTGGACCACCTCAGCCTCCTCATCGTCGTCTTCATCAGTGAGTGAGCCGAGGAACCCAGCGAGATCTTTCATCTCAAATTTTAAAAAGGACAAAAAAAATAATAATAATCAAAGCCACACTCAATGTGCAAAAGCGTTAATCTCTGAAAAGTTGCGACGAAGATGAAGGAAGGCTGAAAAATTAGCACAGAGGTGCCTCAGGGTGTTTGAGACATTTATTAAAAATAAATAAATAAATAAAATAAAAGTAAATAAATTGTTTATCAGGTAAACCGAACACTCAGAATCAAATCCATTGACGAAATCTAACCTGCACTCCACTACATGTGGAGTACTTTCCCTACGCCAGGTGTTTCACCCTTGGGACGTTTCAGGACAATTAGCATAGCTGAGGGACACCCACGCGAACATACAAAATAAAAAGGTTTAGAACAACGCCAGTATTTGTCTGAAAAGTTCTCACGAGAACTCATGAGCGCTTCTGAAAAAGGAATTTCTCTCATTCCATCAGCCTCAGCAAATCTTTGCTCCATTTCAGGTCGCTGCTTAAAGTACGACCTATTGTGCAAAATGTACGTTAGGCATCTTTAGACTTTCAGACGCCCCCCAGTGTGCGTCTACAAACAAAAAAGTGAGATTGAAAAACAAAAAATTCTTTAATTTTTTTTTATTGGGTTCGCTGGGTTTTTTTATTTTTATTTTTTGATAAAATTTGTTTCTTTGATGGTTTAGGAAATTAGATTTTCAAGATAAACAAGTGGGAGACCCAGAGTGGGACTGATGGTACTTATAGTTAGTAACCGGTGTTAATTAAAAGATCTGTCCAGTGACGGAAACTTCAAAGCACTTCTGTAAGTCTCTCTCCATAAGATCGTCTGCCGAATGTCTCAATGTAAACGGAGCTGGGCGTAAAAAAAAACAAAAAAACAAGTGAATTAGATTTTCTCCTAAAGCCTGTGAGGTTTATCCGAATTAGAATTTCTTGCTATTGTGATGTCATATAAGACAAGCCCCTCCCCCAGCTTGTTACTCAGCTTTGCAGTTCTCTGAAGGGGCGTGTCTCGGATGCAGCTCATTTACATAGATGCTGAAACAGAGGGAGTATAAAGATGGTATAAATAACTGCAGTGTCTAAAGGGGTGTTTCAGCTGATACATAAACACACACACACACTTTGGGGGAGCTCTGAGACCTACGTTAACTTGTTTAAAGAAACAGGGAGGTATAGGACTTTTAAATTTCAATAAAGATGGAAAAATGTGAGATTCAAAAAATTTGGATTGGCTCTCACATTTTATTTATTTATTTATTTATTTTTTTTTTTTTTACAAAAAGACAATTTTACTGATGAACCAGAATTTTCTTAATAAAATTTAAAACAGGATGTCATAAACACGTCTTGAGTTCAGGGTTTATGTGATGATCTGAACGTGATCGAAGCCTCGTGTCCGCGGACGAGCCGATCAGACTGCGAGACGATCCTGAGGATTGTGGACAGAAAAGTGTCCCGGAGTAATGAGACGCTGTGTAGCCCCAGACTACAGCATGACTACAATCTCCTGCTTAAATGTTTTTTTTTCTTTTTCCACGCTTTGATGTAAATTTAGATTTTGTCCATCATCTTGTCTCAGTGTCCCTGTAATTACATCTTGTATACAGTAGATGATTGACATGGTCCAGTTTTATCTGATGTGATCTGATCGTTGTCTGATTTCTCTCTCTGCAGTTTTCAGCATCCAGCTCACCTTCATGTTACTGGCATTCTTCTTGTCTACCAGGTAAGACACCCGGTCATACGCGTCCTCAGAACACACCGATGCCTGCTCGTCCCTCACACACTCGCACTGACACATTTGGTGTTCGTCTCTTCGCAGGAAGTCTTCGGGCTTCACGGCGGCAGATTCTGTAGCGATACTCTTTTGCTCTACGCACAAATCCCTCACGCTGGGTGAGTCACGCCTCGAATAAGACCAGACCTACAGTTCAGTAAAGGAACCAGGATTAAGGCGAGACGCACGTCCAAGTAGAGACGTTAAACAGGTTTTAAAACAGTCAAGTCCTCACTTATTGACGAGGCTTCAGTCACACAGTATTTACTGATTGCTGATATGAAGTTAAAGCATGATGGTTGTTGTTGTTGTTTTTTCCTTCTCTTTCAGTCATGTTGGCGTACAGTAAAAGTGTTTATGAGGTTTTATTTTAGGTGTAAATTATATTGTGTGCATTGTGAGGACCAGAAAGCAGGAAAAGTCCTCACAATACACAATATCAGTCACATCAGCTGGTCCCCGAAAATACGATGTTTGAGCTTTATGTGTGTGTGTGTGTGTGTGTGTGTGTGTGTGTGTGTGTGTGTGTAGGTATCCCCATGTTGAAGATTGTATTCGCAGGCTTTGAGCACCTCTCGCTCATCTCAGTGCCTCTGCTCATCTATCACCCGGCTCAGATCCTCCTGGGCAGCATCCTGGTGCCGACCATCAAAGCCTGGATGAAGAAGAGTGAGAAGGTAATACACAAACACACAAACAAACACACAAACAGTTCATGGACAGTTATGGCAACAAATCATCAGTGGACCAAGCTCATATTAACTAAAACACTAAAACTCTCTACAGATCCTGTATTTTCCACACTATAGGTGCCGATTAATAAGAATTTTATTCTGTAGCCATGGCAACGCTCTTCCCTGTCGTAGCTAGTGATGAGTCTCCGCTAACTAACCTTAGTAATGCTGATAAAATCCAGATTGGTGTCACCTTCTACAGTATATTAACAATATTCACACTTTGTCCTCCAAGTTGTTGTTTTGTTTTTGGTTAGTTTTTTTTGTCTCTCTTGTTCCACAACTCAACTCGCATTCCGATTGGTCGACAGATCAAGCAATCAAACACGCTCTTAGCTCTTAATGATTTTTTTTTTTATTCAGCTATTTTTTGAAAGCACTTTCAGTAACGTCGTCCTAATAGATCTCTTCCTGCTCCAGGACACGCGCGAGAAGCCGACGTTTAACACACCGAGATGATACGCTGTAACACACGGGCCGATCGAGATTTAACAAGCGCCGCACACACACTCCGAGTGCCGTGACGCGTGAATTTTCTCACACGTTCCGTTTCTTCAGAGAGAGTGGACTGGAGCCAGCGCTGATAGAATTTCCAGAACGTGATTCGATAAAAACTGCAGCCAAGGCTGAGCGGCGTCTAGTGTCTAGTCATAACAGTGAACCAGAAAGTGCATAATTATATTGCATGTGCTCTGTTTTTTTTTTTTTTTTTTGAGAAATCAAAGGACCAGGGCGTGTGTCGGGAGGTCTGGGGGTTTGATAGAAGTCGTTCCCACCATGGAATAACGACAAAACCAGGGTTACTTGACATCCGATGCCTTAATCCACCCTGGTTGTATTTCTACGTCACGTCAATGAACATCAGATCTGGACTGCGGAAGAAGGCGAAGAAGGCGGCCTGGTCTGATCGATCAGTATCAGATGACGGAGATGCGCGCTGCTCAGTAACGATGTAGCGTTTTCATTTTCCCTAACTATTAAACTTTTTTTTAGGAATGAATTTTTTTTAAAGAATTGTGATATTTATAAAATCGTGACGCTTACAGAATCAAAGTTTGATTAGATTCGGTGATCGCTGATTCACATCCCTATTTTCTGACATCACGGCTGATCTCAAGATGTGTGTGAGACAACGTTTGGTCCTTCTGTTTAGTTTCACTCTCATCATCCTTCCCTCTCACCGGTGATCAGCTTCATCGCTTTGTTTCTAATTTGCATAAAATTAAACACTATATTCCTCCGGCTTTAAACCAGCGTTCCCACAGCAGGTCCGGTCTGTTCCGAGGCGCTGCTGGAGGCGTTGTTAGCGGCGTTGTTAGCGGCGTGCTCTGGCGTGTCTGTCCAATAGTCTGGAAAATACGCTACTAATAATTACTAATAACTTCTAATAACTAATATTGTTAATAAGGACACAAACTTATTAGTGTCATGTGAACGGTCCCTTCATTACTCATTTATGTGTGTGTGTGTGTTAGTCTGCCATTTTAGTGCACTAAATCTGCATGCCTTTGCCTTCCCGCCATCCTGTGACTCCGTAAGTGCAACAAACCTCCTGACTTTCACAAATCTTTGTGTTCTTGATGATCTGTTTTGTGTGTGTGAGTTGTTGAGAGAAACACCCTGTTAATTTACACTAACCACTGCTCTTATACATATAATAATCATAATCATAATAATCATAATCATAATGGATCACATTATTATACTGTGATTGTTTATTTTTATGTCAGAAATTACATTATATTAATCCTTAAGAAGTGTTTTTGCCTTAAATCTTTGGTTATTTTTAATTCTGTGTGTGTGTGTGTGTGTGTGTGTGTGTGTGTGTGTGTGTGTGTGTGTGTGTGTGTGTGTGCGCAAATATAAAAAGTCTGATTTTTACTAAACTAAGTTTGGATTTATTGTCTACATTCTAGAACAATCCCTGATTCCTAAGTAACAACAACAACACCATCAACAGCCAGTTGTTATTTTAAGACATTCAGCTGATCTGGATCAGTTCTCACAGGAACAGTATTGTGTCAAATGCGTTTGTAAACCCCATCGAGCTCCATGATGAAACTGTCTCTCATGAAGACCTTCCCAGGAAAGCGAGACCAAAACTTACTGCTGCAGAGGAGAAGCTCATTTAGAGTCACCAGCCTCAGAAATCATTAATTAACAAGCAGCACCTCAGATTAGAGCCGTTATGAAGCTTTACAGAGCAGAAGTAGCAGATAAACATCTCAATATCAACTGTTCAGAGATTATTGTGTGTTTTGGAGAAACGCCTTCAGTGTTGATTTACAGTGTAGAAAGAAATAAACATCAGGAAACACCATGGAGTTAGAAGGGGGCGTACAAACTTTTGATCTTTAGTGGACATCACTTTGCTGTACACAGCCACTGAACTTTATCACACCAGTCTAACCGTCTGGGGAATCATGTGTGCAGTTATTTTGTGTGTGTTATACATTATATTGCCAAAAGTATTGGCTCCCCTGCCTTCACACGCATATGAACTCAAGTAACATCCAATTCCTAATCCATAGGGTTTAATATGAAGTTGGCCCCGCCCCCTTTGCAGCTACAACAGCTTCAGCTCTTCTGTGAAGGCTTTCCACAGGGTGTAGGAGTGTTTTTATGAGAATTCTTGACCATTCACCCAAAAGCGCATCTGTGAGGTGAATGATGTTGGACGAGAAGGCGTGGCTCGCAGTCTCCGCCTTAATTCATCCCAAAGGTTTTCTATGGGGTTGAGGTCAGGACTGGTCAAACTCGCTCATCCATGTCTTTATGGACGTCGCTTTGTGCCCTGGTGCGCAGTCACATTAGAACTGGTGTGGGGTAATTTTTTTTAGGAGTTGGACTCTGCCCCTTAGTTCCAGTTAAAGGAACTCTTAATGCTTTAGCGTACCAGGCTAGGATATTTTGAACAATTTCATGCCTCCAACTTTGTTGGAACAGGAAGGGGACGTTCCCAAACTGTCCCAAGTTGGAGGCATGAAATTGTCCAAAATGTCCACGACTGCGTGCACCAGTGCACAAAGCAAAGTTCCATATAGACATGGATGAGCGAGTTTGATGTAAAAGAACTTGACTGTTAGAGCTGCAAAAGGGGCGGGGCCAACATCTCATTAAACCCTATGGATTAAGAATTGGATGTTACTCAAGTTAATATGCATGTGATGGCAGGCGAACGAATATTTCTGCCAATACAGTGCATCTCTGACTTATATATGTGTGTGTGTGTGTGTGTGTGTGTGTGTGTGTGTGCAGGCCCTGATACTGACCAACCTGCAGCCGATCTGAGAGAATTGTGAATAAATATACCTCAGGCTGAAACGTGACGTGACCTTCAGTTAGACGTCGCTCCTGATGAAGGACGAGGGAGGTTTTCCCGGGGCGGAGCAATGACCAAGTGCCTTACTGTGACTCACGGGACCTCAGGCAGCTTCGGCAGCTCATTTCTCTCTCTTTCTCTCTCTCTCTCTCTCTTTCTCTCTGCAGGGAAATTATTTTACGAGCTCATGATTCCAAGAGCGTGTTTTGTTTGTTTGTTTGTTTATCCTTTTTTTTAAATGAATGTGAATGTACAGCTTTATTTTTATATGAAGCTTGACGCTTCGCACACTGAGAACACAATAAGGACATTCCCAGTCATTCTTTTTTATTCCAGTCATTATTTTTCCCCCCCATAATTGTATTTTTATCTTGGCTAAGGGACCAGATGCCTGTCCTGCTTGATGCATTGCTCTTATCACACTTCATTTTGTCTGTCGTTTGTCTCTCAGCGTGACGTCTGTGGCTTGGAGGTCAGAGCCGCTGACGTCAGGGCTGCGCGATACGGACGGTTGGTCATGTTGCTGTTACGTCTGACGTGTTGCCACCTTTAATCCCAAATTGGGTCAAAGAAAAAGCTGTGTTATGGGGACCAAACAGAATTAGGATGTCTCGTCCACACTTTCGGGATGATTACTGTATTGTATTATATTTAGAGTTTAAAGGGTGGATTTGAATGTTTGTGTCCTTTTTGCAAAAATGATCAGTATTGCAAAGTCTAATGATTAACAAACGATATTTATATATCGCACAACCCTGCCGCATATCAGCTGTGTGTTTTTACTGCCACAATAAAACACCCAGAAGTCGAGTTACTGACAACTCGAACATGAGTCTCGTCTTATTTTATTTGATGTATACATTATATGAGACATGTACACTGTTTATCTTTACTTAGGATCATCAAGCAAAGAAACAACAACTAATTTCATTCATGGTGTGAATGGAGATCACGTAACGCTTGGTGAAGCTGCACGGTAAGAAAAGTCCAATAGAAACCAGAGCTATGTTTAATAGTGACAGTAAGATCATTTCCACACACACGAACACAATGTGATGTCCATAAGAAAACCACTCGTTAGTGAGACTCCTCAGAAAAAGGCTTTTGTTTGAGAGGGAGCATAAAGTCTGGACTTTGGAGTGATGTATAAAGGTCATGTGACCTGATGAGTCCAGACCGAGTCTGTTCCAGAGTGATGGGCGTGTCAGGGTGAGAAGGGAAGCGCATGAAGCGATGCTCCCATCATACACAGTGTCCACTGTACAAGCCTCTGGAGACAGTGTTATGATCTGGGGTCGCTTCAGTCGCTCAGGTCGAGACTCAGCAACGTTATGTGGAGATAAAATGAAGTCACATGACCACCGGAATGTCCTGAATCACCAGCACATCACATCTATGGAGGGTTTCCACTTCTTCCCTGATAACATAAGAAATGTGAACGAGTGGTTCTGGGAGCTCGAAGAACCTCATTGTGTGTGTAATCAGAGATAAAGGAGTGTATATGAAAAAAAAGATATGAAAGCTAAAAGTAATATACCATCATATAGTAAAAATTTTAAATAATTGTAGAGAAAAAGTCTACAACAAACAAGTCTAAGATCAGTGTTTAAGAAATTAAGCTTTCACACACACTAGAATATTTAAATCTAAAACATTCTATGATATAAGGGGGCTTTTTTTTTTCTATTTTCCAAAATATATCATAAAAAATCTAGAGTATGAAAAGGATAAGGTGTAAAACGCACTAAATGTGCTTCTCAAAACTTAAAAGTTATTACATACTGTATATTTAAACATACTGCGTTTTTTAATCAAAGTCAACAGAGATCAAAGTTTATTTCTTTTTGTGTGATGTAAAATAATAACTTGATAGATTATGATACGATACGATTCCTGTGTTTTTGTCAAGCATTCAACTGTAAATGGAGAAAAGTATCTTATATATAACACAGATAAAGATTTAGACGAGCACTGTGGTGTTAGAGGAATAAAACACTCAGAGACATTGTGCTGTTGTAGGTATATAATCCTGTACGCCGCAGCACTCGGTTGCTGATTCTTGTTCTGTGTCTCGCGGGTGAGTCAGTTCCCCGGCGCTGTGATGATGTCATACTGGGCCTGCAGCAGCAGCAGGCTGTTCTCTCGGACCCTGCGCAGCTGGACGAGCTCGCCGCAGTCCTCCACCCGCCTCACCCCTGCCCTCTCCTGCCCCCTGGTGCTCAGAGACACGCCGCTGCGCCGGACACAGTGTTTCCTCTGGATGTAGACGGCCAGCGCCACCAACAGGGCCAGCGACAGCACCAGCAGCAACACCGGCTGAGACACAAGCCCCGCCCCGGACTCGGGTTTGACCCCGCCTCCGGTTTTGATCCCGGCTTCCGGGTTTGGCTCGGGATCGTGGGGTTTCACAAACACTACTGTGAGAGAAGAAAGTTGAGAAAGATTTGGGTCGGTGTACACAGAGTACCCTGTCGACTTGGAAATATTCAGAAATATTGGCACCTTTTTAAGGTGTAGGAAAATAGAACTAGTTTGTTCACACCTTGCATACGCTGCCATTTTGAAAGGGTTGAAAATCCAAACGTAATAATATCATCAGACGCATGAGCTCAGTGAGAAATTTAAAGGAATGTAGAATGTTTAACATTTGAATAAGCAGTTCTTAAACATAATGAGTTAGAATTAATTTGGTTGCTATAGCACCACCTTGTAGCTGACTCCTCTTAATATTGCCATGAATTTGAACATGAGGTTCATGACGGTTGATTATTCTTTATGATAATTATAAGCTGCTAAAATTTTATTGATTGGCTTTTGGCGGCCATGTTTTTTTTTTTTTCCTGGATCCAAATGATATTTTAGACAGTAGTGCAACGTGCTGTTAGGAGGAAGCACACCCAATCTCTTCGGATGAACTTCCTTCCCCAAATGTATTTATTGGCCAATGCAGTGCGTTCAGAAACTGTCTCCAAAACGTGCTTTTGCTCGGCTCCAAAAGTCAGTTGTACACATCCAAGGAGTTCTTTGCTTAATGTTAGCCATTGATTTAGGTTTGTGTATTATTTCAAGCATCTTTTCCAGAGACAGTAATACCATATCACGATACTGAGTGAGATTTAATAAATAAATGTATGAGTAATAATGAGTTTCATTAAACAAATATTTTCCCATAACCTACTCTACTATCGCATTGTGGAAAGACTTTTTGAACTCATGTTATATGGCGAAGGTATTTGACCCACATACCTTCTTGTAATAACCTAAAGATTATCCGCACCAATTTTCAAGCCAATTCGGAAAACTATTTAGGAGAAGTGCGCACAATTATAAATGGGCGTGGCCTAGACCAAAAAATATTTTGTCAATTTTTATTTTCTTTCTAGGTCAGTTTGAAAACAGAACATATCAGCTTCACCTTCACAATCACATTTTAGATATAAAAATTATTACTATCAAGAAGGTGGACTCTTTGAGCACTTGAGAGATTAAATGTTCAGTGTAAAATGTCTAATATGTAATTATAATATATGTAAATAAAGGTCTAAATTTATAATAAAGGAAAAATGTTTAAGTGTTAACTGTAACCCTACTTTTGGACACCCTGTATATACTGTATATTTATAAACTCATTGTAAAAAAAATGAATTGTTAAAAGAATTTTTATTAAATGCAACACAAAATGTTAAATAAAATTAAAGTACTATGTAATTATGTAATTTTTGTAAAAGTCAAACACAAGGTTTATTAAACTTGGATTTTTTTGTTGAATTATTTCTAGCCCTTTTTATTTACCTTCAATGTATTATTATATATATTTATTTATTTAGGTGACATAAATGATTTTTAGTAAAGTAATGTATTTAGTAGTTGTATTATTATTTTATTTATTTCAGTATAAAGGAAACAACACAAAACAAAACTGAGATTTTCATCAGATTGTAGAATGAACCGATATCGAGTTTGTCACAATCATGTAGCTACAATAATTTTCATCAGATTGCTGTGGAGTGTTTTGGGTGTAAAAGGTGTGAAGACACCGGAGTGTGTGTTGTTGAGCCGTGAGTTGCGGAGTGTGAGACGTACCTTGCGGGTCGTCCCTCGGCTCCGGCAGATCAGACAGAAAGCGCTGGAGTGCTGCAGACGGCCCCGGGTGCAGAGTGGAGGGGGGAGAGCGGGGGTGTGATGCAGAAAGAGTGTGTGTGGGTGCGTGGGATGCAGTGTGAATGTGTGTGCGTAATGCCATGGGAGGGTGTGTGGGCAGGTGTATGAGAGTGTGCGATACAGCCGGGGTGTGTGTTGGCATGTTTAATGCAGTGAGAGTGTGTGAGGGTGTGTGTGATGGCGTTTGCATGTGTGGTCCAAAGGGTGTGTATGATCCAGTGGGAGTGTGTGAGGGTGTGTATGATCCAGTGGGAGTGTGTGAGGGTGTGTGTGATGCAGTGGGAGTGTGTGAGGGTGTGTGTGATGCAGTGGGAGTGTGTGTTTGTGTGTGTGAAGCGGTAGGAGTGTGTGTGGATGTGTGTGATCCAGTGGGAGTGTGTGAGAGTGTGTGTGACGCAGTAGGAGTGTGTGAGGGTGTGTGTGATGCAGTGGGAGTGTGTGTTTGTGTGTGTGACGCAGTAGGAGTGTGTGATGCAGTGGGTGTGTGTGTTTGTGTGTGTGAAGCAGTAGGAGTGTGTGTGGATGTGTGTGATCCAGTGGGAGTGTGTGTGGGTGTGTGTGAAGCAGTGGGTGTGTGTGAGGGTGTGTGTGTTTGTGTGTGTGGTGCAGTGAGTGTGTGTGTAGGTTTATGTGATGTGGTAGGAGTGTGTGAGGGTGTGTGTAATGCAGTGTGTGTGTGTGATGCAGTGGGTGTGTGTTTAGGTGTGTGTGTAGGTTTATGTGACGTGGTTGGAGTGTGTGAGGGTGTGTGTGTGTTTGAGGAGTGTGTGTGCTGGGATGAAGGTGGCGTAGACAGCTGACCCAGGTGTGTGTGCACTTTCAGGGTTACCGTGGCAACCTCACCTGAGGTGCAGACGGCAGTTGGTGAACGTGTGTGTACACTGGGAGTGTGTGTGGTTCGCGAGCGAGCCATCTGCATGCTCTTAGGTGATGTGTGTGTGTGCATGACTGGTGTAGTCGCAGTGTGTGTCTGTGTGTGCGTGCGTGTGTCAGTCATGTGGTTTGATGGTCCGCTGCGTGTGTGTGTATGAAGAGAAGGCTGTGTGTGTGCTGTTGTGTCTAGCTGAGTGTGTGTGGTATTTCCCAGGTCACGTGTGCTTGTTTGTTGAGGAGTGTGTGGGTGTTTGGGGTATTGGGGGAATACGGTGTGTGTGGGGAAGTTACTGGTCTGTGTGTGTGTGGAGTTTGGGTATTCCGAGTGTGTGTGTGGACGAGTGTGTGTTTGGGCGTGGACTGGTTCTGTCGAAGAGACTAAACGGAAAAAAGGCAGATGTTAAGTGTGTGTGTGTGTGTGTGTGTGTGTGTGTGTGTGTGTGTGTGTGGGTATGTTACGATACCCAGGTGCCTATTTGATTTGTATTTCAAAATGTATGTCTGTGTAACAATATATATTTTTTGAGTTTGTTACAGTTTTAAACAGCACCACCTGTAGGATTATAGAGGAACAGCAACATTTTACCACCTCGAATGCATTCATTCATTCATCTTAATGCTGTAACAGGGTTGCGAGGGCTTGGAGTCTATCTCTGGAGACATCAGGCACAAGGAAGGTACACCATAGATGGGATGCCAATATATTGCAGCACACACATACACATACACACATACACACACTACAGGCAATTTGCGGGCACCTATCAACCTACTGCATGTCCTTGGACTGTGAGGGAAAACCAGAGTACTCAGGGGAAACCCACCAAGCACGGGAAGAACATGCCAACTCCATGCACGCAGACTTGAGGTGGGGCTCGAACCCTCGACCCTGGAGATACATGGCGACAGTGCTAACCACTACTCCACCATGCCTCCACAACTCAAGAGCAAATCAATTATTTAAAAAAAATTATCAATTTTGGAGTAAGAAGTCACACAAAAGAATCACAATGCATCACTGATTCGATTTTTTTCCCTTTTCTCTAATATTTATGATTAATACAATTACTCGCATCCATCATTACATTTCAGGGGGAGAAAGGACAGAGTGAAGAGACAGTAGAGAGGGAGAGAGAGAGAGAGACAGTTACTGCTAACCTCATCTGTCTACAGATTCTGGGGACAAATCAGGCAGGCTTTCAAGTCATTTATGAGGGAACTTTTGGGAGCTTGGATCACAGGTTAGTCAAGAAGATGCAACCCACTTCACCCTGGTCCCATGTGGAGACCACCGCTCAACGTCTCAGAGTGCACGTGTCTCACCTCTGCACAGTTACCTGAGCATCACAGAGGACCACACTGAGGCTCCTCCAGGTGTGGTTGTGTGCACTTGACTTAAAGCCTACCTGAACACAAGACTAATGTGGTTTGGGATAAACTTAGGGGTAGGCTTGACACAGGAGTAATCAAGGATTCGCAAAGTAACTGGAGCAGCCCGGTGGTCTAAAAGTCCAAGGCTGGTTGGTCAGTCCGGTTCTGTGTGGAAAGTTAATGCAATGTCTAAATTTGACGCAAAACCCCGATGCCTCCTACCGATGAGCTTTTTGATCGTTTTTGGCACGGCTAATGAATTTTGCCAGATTCCCTTGACTTAATTGTATTATGAAAAAGTGGGAACTTTACGTCACCCTTTGGTTTGCACCAGTTTGTTACACTCCTGTTCTGGTTGTTCGGGGCTTCTGAAGCACTTTAGTTTTATTTATTTTATTTAGTCAACACCTTTATCCAGAGTGACTTACAATTTATTTCATTATACACTACATCTAAGCAGTTGAGGGTTAAGGGCCTTTCTCAAGGGCCCAATGGTGGCAGCTTGGTGGTGCTGGAGTTTGAACCTAGGACCTTTATGATCAACAGTCCAACACCTCAACCAATGAGCTACCCCTGTCCCTACAGGCCAGAATCCTCTGCCAACAAGCTACTTATCTCATTGCCTATTTAGATGAATCATTCATTTATAGTGATGACTGGGAGCAGAACATGCAACATGTTAGGCCTGTCTTGAAATCGCTGAGGTGGGCGGGGCTAAAGCTGAACACTAAAGAAGCGTGCAGCTGGGATGGTGGAATTACAGTATCTGAGCATCCACTCAGGTCAACGGCAGGTGCCTCCCCAAACTGCTTCCCGTTATTCAAGGAGCATCACAAATCTAACCATATTTCACGTGTTTCCGCCTGGGATTTAACTTTAACAGCTGCTTACAAGCTGAGTGTGAGGCACATGATGGTTTATAAAATCTCAGGACTGTGTCATGGAGTGTCATGTTGTTACCTGAGACAATCCCGTTGTGTATTCCACCATTATGTCCAGTTTGGGTCTTACGAGTCCCATCATGCACCACGGCTGAGTGAATCCGAGTCCAGTAGACAAAATAGGAGTGGACTATTGTGATACTGGACAGAAAACACAAAGTTATAGTGTCTGTTGGGATTTCTTTATATATACAGTATGATGGGTGTTTTTGTGTGTGTGTGTCTCACTAGAATCTCAGGTCCCCGCTGGGTTGCGCCGGAGCCCTCCAGGTGAATGACAGGTTCCTCTTCAGCAGCTTGTCGGAGTGTGTGACCGTGTCTGCAGCAGACAGGCAGGACACTGTGTGTGTTCCAGGCGGGTAGAGTGTGAACTTGCCTCCAACCACACGGTCGCCCACTACAGAGCGTGCGTGCAGCAGAAGACCCATAAATGCTCTGGAGCTCCGTACGCTCACTGCAACACACACACACACACACACACACACACAGAGCGATGTGTTTCTGTATAAGGACACTGGGAGTACTTTATATTATGGAAATAACATAATATGTGTGTGTGTACAGTAGATACCCATGAGTGTGTGCTGTGGTAGATAGACTGTGCGGCTGGTGTGTATGGTCACTGCAGACGCCGTGTGCGCGTGCTGCGGTTGAGGGCTGATGTGGCCAGGCTTCATGTCCGTGCAAGTAGCTGTTGAAGCTCCGCGTGAAAAGCACACACACCGTGCTGGCAACACACTCAGACATACACACACCAACAATACTTCCTTCATCAGCTTCATTTGCATCCTCAAACACACACACACATGCACATACACACACACTTGTGTTATTTGTGTTAAAAGAACAAAACCCTCCGTGTCATGACGATTCAAAGTTACGGTTACGACATGGACGTTGATTATTTTCCTATAACTGCACATCCAAGGGGTTTTATTCCTCTGACAACACAACAGGGGAAAAAATATTTATGGATCGAAGCACTTTTTAGCAGCAATAAACAGTCATCCTGTCATGATCATCTCCTTATTGCTCTCTCTTGAAGAAATTAGAAGTGTAAACTCCTCCATCCTGAAGATGTCAGAAACATTTGGCTGTTCCAACGTGCTAACACTGGAGACTCCTTCCATGAACATGTTACATAAACATCTTCGTACTTCTTACCAACAAACTTTATTCGTACCATATCATATCATATTCAACATGGTTTCAGATTAAGCCGCCACTACAAGCACAATGTTAGAGATTAGAACATCGCACTATTGCCAGAGCTGGCATCAATTAATCAATATTCAGATTAGCTATGGTATAAACATTTTAACATTTTTTGAGTGAACTTACCTCAGATTGAGTGTCACTGTTATACTGGATCTCTTCCTCTCTGATTCTCTCTCTCTCTCTCTCTCTCTCTTTCTCTCTCTCTGTTGTTCAGGACCAGGATGTGTAACAGCTGCTGGACAGGAACCCCATCCTCATCTATATTCCACTAATCCCTTCTCTGTCATGTACACACACACACACACACACACACACACACACACACACACACACACACACACACACACACACACAAAGCCAAACCCTGAATTAGCTACCAGTGTACTATTTACACTGAATCTTCAATAAACACCACTTGATTGATGTCTTGATTGAAAGCTCTTCTTCTTCTTCTTGTTTTCTTCTAAACATTGATCTGGGAGGTCTATGGCAATTCTGGGTTGTTATTTATGCAACATTATATTGGCATTGGTGGCTCAGTTCAATTCTCGCCCAAACCCCAGCCACTGGATGCAGTACTGGTTCCAAGCCCTGGGAGGGTTTGTGTCAGGTATCATAAAACCTGTGGCAAGTTGTGCGGATTGGAAGTGGCGACCCCCTCGATGGGAGCAGCCAGAAGACCAGCAATGATGCTATATCTACATTTGACCTATTGAGGGTGCTAGCGTACACCAAAATTCCTGTGTAGGGAGCTTTTGTTAACAACCAAGCTACAAGTTTGTTAGCAACTTTGAAGAGGCTCCTAAAAACAGGACGTAAGGAGATACCTTGGCAATGCTTTGATATTTTGCCTTCAAACTATGTATATCTAAAAATGGCTTCTGGTTCCATCATTCATTAGGTGTTGGTCCAAAAAAAATGCTTGGACGCCTTAATCGCTGCTTGCTGCTACTGTGTGGTGTTTTGAGATCAGAATTGTAAAAATTCAATTCTTATAAGCAATGAAGCATCAAAATGAAGTTTTCCCCTCTGAGTGGCACACTGGTGAAGTGCTGTCCAACAAAGTTTGATTCCCAGGTGAGGTTGTAACCTCTTGCAGTAAAAATTGGCTAAGAAGAATAAAATTAAATATAAAATGTCTGTATGGTACAAATATACATTAAGGAAGATATAAGGAAATTATAAGAAGGTGGGAAAAAACCTGACTGTACAATAGAAAATAGAAAATGTAGAAAATGTGGAATGGAGTGGACATAAGGAACGGAATGTCCAGCGGTGTGCAAATATGCAGTAAAGTGACATGTGGCTTGTGTGCATATTTAAAGTGACTTATGTGCATAATGTCCATGAGAGCAGGTGTGTAGTGAGGACTAGTGAGCGAATGACCTGAATACCCTGAATGTTCAGAGTGCAGAAGCATGTGTGGATGTGGATCAGTACTGTGTGGTGGACTGATTAAGAGACCGTATCGCCTGCGGGAAGAAGCTCCTCCTCAGTCTCTCTGTGTTGGCCTTCAGGGAGCGGAAGCGCTTTCCTGACCTCAACAGAGAGAACAGTCCATTGCTGGGGTGGCTGAGGTCCTTCTTGATCTTCCTGGCCTTGGTCCGCTTGCTGTAGATCGAGTGCAGGTCAGGGAGCTCAGTGTGGATGAGGCGCTCAGCCGATCGCACCACCCTCTGAAGAGTTCGCCTCCTGACTGAGTGGTAGTAGTAGACTTAGTGTGGGAGCCCCATAGACACGACTAAATTAGAGAGAAAATCTGGGGAAAAGTTTGTGCACCCCTGATCATCCCTGCTTCTGCTGTTAATTTGTCATGGCTTTCCACTAAATCTGTTGGTTGAGGTGGCTTGGGTTGAAAGTCTGGGGTTCTGGGAGAGTCTGGGAACTGCCACCCTTGTGACCTGATTTCGGATAAAGATTGATGGATAGATGGATGAAAGTTATGTTATGTTACGTCATGTCATGCTTTAGACATAGGGAGAGTCTGGGAGAGTCGCTTTGAGGAATGGAGTCACTGAAATGAGTCGACTCCCCTCAAACGAGTGAATAAGAAACACACTCGCACAGTTTTATTGTCTTTAGGCATTGCGCTTTAAATTGATGATTTTTATTTCCTGAGTCTGGTTTGCATGCCAGTAGCTTTGACTCTCTCCTCCTTCTGGTGATAAATGAAACTTTCCTGTCTCCATCAGAGCTTCACTGAAAACGAAAGTGATTCCTAACTGTGAGTGTGTGCGTGCGTGCGCGTGCGCGCATGCGAGTGAGTAAGTGAGCCGGCTTTATTTGTGTCGGTGTTCAACATGTAGATCAGTAAACTAACAGAGTGTCCCCTGTATGATCTCGCCATGGAGAGACGCGCAGGAGTGGACGCGCCGCACGGTGACGAGCGCAGTGTGGAGAGGCTCATGGACGCGCACCTGAAAGCGCACGGGCTCTGCCGCAAGAGGATAGCCAAGGACGGCTCGTGCTTATTCAGAGCCGTGGCTGAGCAGGTCAGTCCGGTCACACACACACACACACACACACACACACACAAACCGGCTAATAAACCCGTCCCTGCTTCTCCTACTGTACTCGTACACACTGTTTAAACAATATAACCTCTGAGCATGGCTTCAAAACAAACCACGCACGCATACACACACACAAGCGCGCGCGCACGCACTCTCTCCAACGCCTTGCTAGTTACCAAAGTGTTGCAAGCTACGTAGCAAAACAGACGTGTTAATAAAGTATACTTCTGATCTCCCATTGCTTTGTTTTTATTAATTATATAGGTATTCGCTTTCTTTTTTTAAAATATACGTTTAAATGTTTTATGCGTCCAGAAACATCACCTTATAACATGACTGGCAAATTAGCTTAGCATTGCTGCTAGTAGCGTTAGCAAGTTGCTTATAGCAACCCAAGATAAAAACGATGGCAGTTAGCTTAGCTTAATTTTGATTAGCATATTTTACCTTAGGTTGGCGAGGCTTAGCCTTGTTTAGCATAGCATAGTTTAGCCTATCTTAGTGTAGCTTAGCTTAATTGTAACAACCAACCCACATTGTTTTTTTGCGTTAAAAAATATATTTTTTAAAGCCTTTTAATAGTGAGGTAAATATATCTGTAAATATACAGATTGACATTGTGGAGAAGCTTAAGTGAGAACTCCTGTGAGAACTTAAGTTAAGACTGAGGTAAAGGATTAAAAGGAATTAAAGGGTTTAAATGCATAAAACAAAATAAATGTAGTTTTTTTGTCGTCGTTTATAGATGAAGGAACTGCTGCTGTACATGCAGTAAAAAAACGAAACTTATTGTTTTGTTTTTTTTTTCACTTCAGGAAATACACTGTTTAGTGAGTCATTTTCATGAGGCAGGGCATTTCCTGGAAACAAAGGGTTACCCGGAGAGTCAGTGGTTGTATTGAGGTGAAGTAAATTAAAGGAAATTTGCACATAGAAAGACAAAGTGATGGAAATATCAATATGATACTTCAAATCGTATCATGAGCATGAATTACTGCATTTTTGTATCTGTAGTGTAATGTGGAGATCAGTTACAGTGATTATAGAAGGTGACAGGACTGGAGATTTAGCTTATTTTATACAGCAGTACCTTGGCATACGAATTTAATCCGTTCCCGAGGCAAGTCCTTACGGCGAAACGCATTTTCCCATAGGAAATAATGTAAATGCAGATAATCCGTTCCAGCCACCCAAAAGTTTTATCAATATAACCAATTCTTTAAAACTATAATCATTTGGCCTCCGAGTGGCGCAGTGGTAAAGGCGCTCGCCCTATCATCCGGAGATCGCTAGTTCGAATCCCGGGTGGTGCTGTAACCTCTCGCAGCCGGAGGTCTAGAGAGAGCTGATTGGCCGAGCTCTCTGAGGGGAGGGATGAGAGGTACTTAGTGCTCCCACGCTCACTACATCTTGCACAAATGCAACAAAAAAAAAAGTAAACTCGCTTCACTTGGTTTTCCACTAACGCAAACCAGTTTTGAGCGGCTCCCAGACAATAACTGCAACTTAGCTGGCGTTCGGTTGCTCGAATGCCGAAAATGCTTCATACGCTGAGGCAAATTTCCTGCAAAACTTGAGCTAAACTCTTAAGACGAAAATTTGTGAGGCGAGGTGTTTGTGAGCCGAGGTACCACTGTGTCTGTCTGTCTGTGTGTGTCTTAGTCATGGGAATCAGCAGTCACCTCTCAATACAATATGATCATGATACCTTGATTCTGTATTATATGCTATATACCAGGGCTTAGCGAGTTTGCTAATGGCTAGCAGACTTTTAGTTTCTGTCTTGCGTGCCTTGTATTTTGGGAGGTGTGTACATCACATCCCCTGTGCGGTGAGGATGTCATGGTCCAAATATGCAAAGAGAAGCTATAGAGACCACACCTTTTTGTGCTGAGGTTTCGACTGCTGATGGAAGTCAGATTGTAATTTCTCAGACGAGGCTGCTGTGTGTTTTAACTCTTCACCTGTCACATCTTTTGTGTGCTCAGTTGTTATCTGAAATGGAGTACTTTTGCACTAACTTGGACGTATTTTGAAACTTGAATGTAAGTTACTTTAAAGTTAGAGTCGCTTTGGTTTAACCGTCTGATTGCAGGCAAACAGTGTAGTTTTTTTCCCACTAGGCTTGAATGTTTTTTGTATCAGACTGCCTTAAACGTCAATGTACATTCAATCGAAAGTCATTTGCTTATTACTAAAGTTTCCGGAACTTTGTCCCTTTATCCAACTCGGATCCATTGAATATTAAGTCTGAGAACCTCTGCTATATAGATTTCATTTTTTTTCCCCGCTTTCTTTTTCTCCTTTTAAAAAAGTTTGAGTACTTAAATGTAGCCCGTTCCTTATAACATTTGTTTTCTCACTTAAAAACCAAACGCGGCATTTAAACACGTCAAACTAACTTCAGATACAATGATTTAAATACTAACGTTTCATTTCAAATGAAACAAAAAGGTAAATTTTTTATGAAAATGAGTAAATAGTTTAGAGTGCCACCTAATGCAATTAAAAACTCACCTTGACACTGAATACTTCTGACACGTTTTTGTAATGAGTTGTTTGAGATTAATTCACTAACAGAGTTTAACTTTTATGGAGTTTAATTGGTGTTGTCATATGCAAATGTGTTGTAAGTACAGAGGAAATCTATGTTTCTAAAAGCTCTGTTTCTGACGCCTCTATTTGGACATTGTTAATCATACCCAACTGTTCTTCTACAAGAGTGCGTCAAAAATGATTCATGTTCTGCCTGTAGAGTTTCTTTTTAATTAACTTTCGGAAAGGACAAAAACAATGTTCCAATACTTCTGGCCCTTGAATGTCCCAGAAAACTGATTAATTTTCCAGTTGATGGTCGAATTTTGAACTTTTTCTCGGTGGGCGATTGAGGATGTTTCTGTTCCATACTTTGCCGTTTACTCTCATTCATCTACGGAGTCATCATCGTAGTGATGAATCCGAGATCCGTGTCAAACCGGTAATGATTCTCGTTAAGAAACTTTCACCTTAGAGTGTCGAATTTAGCTAATCTTACTTTCTGAATTCCAACCGTTTCTGTTTATGCTCTTCTGTGATTTGCACATTTGTTTGTTTGTTTAATGTTTGCTGTAAAGCTAATGGCAGTATATTACAGCAGATTCTCAAACTTTTTCTCAGAACAAATCCAACAAATTAAGTTTGCAGAATTGACTTTATTGACGTTGACTCTATTTGTTAGTCAAACAGGCTAATAATTATGTATATAAACTCAGTAATGAATAGAAGAACTTTAAGAAACACTGTCCTGTTTGAACAAAATTTAATTAAATGAAACTAAGTGCACAAAAATGTAAATCACATCATTAAGGCAAAAAATTATGGGGCGTGGCCTACAGTGGGATGAGAAACAATGAAGTATTTTTTTTGGACACCATGATTTTTTAAATTAAAATAAAACAGAAATTTTTAAACCACCACACAGCGGTACAGGAACAGATCCTTTCACACCGTACACGTGACAGTTAATGTGCAATTGACGGGTTTTTTTTTTGCTGTTGTTGTTGTTTGTTGTGTATTTTTATATCTAACTCCCGTGTGTGTTGTTTCTCAGGTGCTGCACTGTCAGAGTCTCCACACCAGGGTCCGGGCCGAGTGTGTGAAATACCTCAGAGAGAAACGGGACCTGTACGAGTCGGTGTGTGTGTGAGCTGTTATACTCATAGTTTATGTTTAATTAGAGCAATGTGTCCCGGGGAAATCGTCAATTTAATTAGATTTTTATTGATTCATATATTTTTATTTGAGTAGCACTAATGTTTATTGTCTGATTTTTCTTAAGCAGCTATGTTTCTTTAAAAAAAAAAATGTAAGTAATAAAAACTAGACGTAGGAATCACCTGATACATTATTATCATGATACCCAGGTGTGATTCGATTTGTATTACTGTTCTGTTAGCTTCACGATTTTATAAATTCAATATTATTTTTGTCAGATTTTATTACAGTTTTAAACAAACTTAGCAAATAATCTTCTATGATGCAGGATTCAGTGCTGTGAATAGTTTAGTGTGCCATCTGCAGGATTATAGAAGAATGCAAATGAATATAAATAAAAATACAATATATATAAATATAAAAAACTTATTTTGGAGTCATTGTGCTAATACACTGCCACACAAAAAGTCTATTTTTTTCTCATTTCTATTTATAACTACAAGAAGGTATCTAATAAATACTGAAACGTCGTGTAACTGGCGTTACATTGACTGTTTAAATGTCACGTCTCAGAAGTCTTTTCCTTCCCACCTGCTTCACACTCCAGCCCAGTAGGTGGCGGTGTTGCACCAACCGCTCACAAACTAAAAACAGGAAGCAGCAATACTCTCACAAAATGCGAGTATTTGCAGAAGATGCAAGCTGTATGTATTTTCTGGAAAAACTAATTCTTTGTTTTTAGAAAGTTTAACATTTGTGAATAATTTAAAAAGTCTGAATCGATTCTGAACCAAGATCACCAATAAAAGATGAGTTTAATCACACGGCTCTAATTTTTCGACACATTTTAATCATGATACATGTGAGTGTGTGTGTTTGTGTGTGTGTGTGTGTGCGTGTATGAGAGAGAATCTGATCTGTTTTTTTTGTGCATTCAGTTTATCGAAGGTGACTTTGAGGAATATCTGCGCATGCTCCAGGATCCTCAGGTAACGAAACAAGATAAAGGAATTTACTCCCAAGATACTGTTTATTTGTGTGTTTTATAAAATGAATAAAGTTTATTTAGCAAGTTTAGTTTCATTCAATTGTTTTATTTTAAGTATCAGCCTGTAGGAGAGGCTTGTGGTCATTTTTACTTTCGTTTTTAACAATGTCAAGTCACGCTTAGTCATGAACCGCTCACTAAGATCAAATCCCAGGACGCTCGTGTGTTATAAGAGCTTCTGAGTTTAAGATGAACCTGAAGTGTGTGTGTGTTTTTTTGTGTGTGTGTGTGATTTTTATATAATGTATATCTTATATGTACACGTGAGAAGGTTTGTTTGTCTTGGTGTATATGAAGTATATGATCATTCACTGCATTTATACAAGAACATTTGAGTTTTAAATATTAGTTACTGTACAAGTTCCAAAGAGTGATTTACAGTAAATATAAAATTAATAATACTGTAGAATTAGTTAGTTGTTTAAATGTCACATCTCGGACATCTTTTCTCTCCTGCCTGCTCCTGCCTGCAGTGTTGCACAAACTAAAAACAGGAATTGAAAATAAATAAATAAATAAATTGTTAGAGGATCATGAATACAAAGGAGTCGTGATGCCATGAAGTCTGCATGTACACATACTGTATCTCTGCTACTCAAGTATTTAGTGTAACTTGTTCTTTCTCTGTTTTTCCAGAGCTGGGTTGGACAAGTGGAAATAAGCGCTCTGGCCGTTCTTTATAAGTAAGAAGATTTCACCTGTCGTTTATATGGACACATGGAGTTTTTTTATAAATCAGACTGAATTCCTCATTCTCAGAGCGAAACCATTCTGATGGTTTATCGTTACCGTAGTAACGGCTTGTTCACCATGACTGTACCTGTTTATGGAAGGAGTCTCCAGTGTTGGGCGGTTGTAACTGGTCTGCAGTGAAGCTGCAACTTTGATTATTCAGAAAGGAATCTTTTGACAGGATATGTTTTTTGTTTTATTAATTTCAAAAGACAGAATTTGAAAATTCCTTATTGATTCTTTAATAAACAAAAAAATACTATTCTGTGGTAAAAGAGAAATAAAAGCACTCGATGTTGATAACTGTAACTCACATGATGCCATCTTCACCTCCACATCCTCCTTCCAGGCATGATTTTATCATCTATCAGAATCCCGGAGAGGCTCCAGTGAACATCACGCAGAACGGATACCCTGACAAGGTTCGCAGCAACACCTTCAAGATTTCTTTTTAAATTCAAACCTAGTCTATTTTTATGATCGAATTAATCTGTGCATTAACCTGAAAGGATAATTTGTGTGTTATTACATCATAAAATATGACAGCCAATCAGGTAGTCCCTGACTTACGAACATTCTAGCTCCTAGTATATGAATTCTCGCAGATACAAATGAACCGCTGTTCTGTCAACATTTGTAGACGTGAACAACTTGTGGATGTAGCTCACGTGTCTGGTACAAAACAAATAGACTCTGCAGTCCATCAGATACCTAAAGTATATTTACAATTATATACAATATTTTCAGTGTTTCAGTTTTAAGTTAATGTATAAAATGTGTGTGTGTGTGCGCGGTGGGGGTGAAATGAGTCGGCCTCACCAGTTTCAATGTATCAGTCCGGGAGCACGATGATGGTAAATGTCTGTCCTGTAAAGCTGTTCTGATGGTGAATAATCCTAATTTAGGAAAATCCTCAGTGGGAAAACAGCTCCGAGACAAAATGGCATCCGGGATTCCCCTCGCGATTTAAAGGCACAGAGACGACACTGTTACATTTGATGTGCGCGAGATTCAATTCCTTAGACACGGTTACGGTTTTTGTCCACATCATGGCAGTGTGGGGAAATGGGGCAGAGATTTAATCATGTGGATTGGTATGATTTACGTTGTATATTCACGTCAAAGGCGTATAAGACTCACTTTGTCTGACTTAAGAACAAATCCGACTTACGAACGGAACAGAACAGAACTCGTTCATAAGTATGGGACTACCTGTATTTTATTTTATTTTTTTCTGTTGTTTAATTGTCTTTTCTAGGAGCAGCACATTAACTTTTTAAAAAACTTTTACACATATTCTTTTCATGTTTTCAACAAAAAATATATTTTATTTGTCTGTGTATCGATGTCTATTGATGTCTGAAATAATTTTTTGAACTCGCACATCAAGCATGTATTTTCTATTATTTGATATAATAAGCTTTGAGGTCATTTAAGCAGGTTTGAATGATGATGATGATGATGATGGTGATAATTGTCCATTGATTGTTGATGGATCTCAGGTTCTGCTCTGCTTCCTGAATGGGAACCATTACGACAGCGTGTACCCCGTACCCTCTGTGGAAAAGGCTGCGGTGTGTCAGTGTGAGTAACGTATCCGGTTTATCTGTTACATCAGGAATGAAATGTCCCATGCTTAAAGGCTGTGTGTGTATGTGTGTGTGTCAGCGATCCTGTACGAGCTGCTGTACGAGCGTGTATTCCATGTGGACCGGAATGCATTAACGGCAAGCATGAGGATGTCGAAAGGAACAAGTGAGACCATCATAACAGAGGAGCGAGAGAGCAGCGGTAACTCCGACCTGGATGAGGGAGAGGATTTCTGGTGAGTGTGTGTGTATGGCTGCTGTAACAACATAGCAGCCCAGGAGAGTCCAGCTGTTTCTCCTGCAGCCAGATTATAACATTAATTAGGAAAAAATTATAAAATATTTATTAATGTGTCTTCATCAGGTCCGGTGAAGCTACAAGCAGGCCAGCCGGTGTGAACAACAGGACTGCTTACAAGGTGGAAACACACACACACACACACACACACAAACACACACACACACACACTTTGACTTCCTCTGCATCCTCATATATAGTCCTAATTTCGTCCTGTCATTTGTGTCTCAGGGTCGTGGGCGGGGCCAAGCCAGAGGAGTTGGGCGTGGCTGCCTGCTTCGTAAGGTGCAGGAGTCCCTGAGCCCCTCCCACTTCAGGAATGTGGAGTATGAAGTGTGGTTACGCTCAAAACGAGGTAACCCAGGGGTGTGTGTGTGCGTGTGTGTGTGTTAAGACATGTTGCATCATGTTGAGTTTAATTTGCAAAGAAGAAAATAAGTTCTACAAGGTTTAGAAGTAACCATGGCAACCAGAAGTGTAGAATCTTTGTTAAAGGCTACGTTTAAAAAGAAAAGTTTCCACACCAGAGTTGTCACTGTGCGTCATGTTTCACAGCGCCCTCATGTGGCGGACATGTTAATATATATGTCGACTAAAATATATTATGCAAAACATTCATTAAAGGCTAATAGTGTTTGAGAAAGAGGTGCAGTGTGTCGTCTGTTGCACATTAACACGGTGATGTGTGTTATTGTTGTCTCAGTTCAGCAGAGGAGGGATTTCTGCATTGCAGCCGGGATGCACTACAAAGCTGGAGACAAATGTCAGGTGTGTGTGTGTGTGTGTGTGTGAGCCATCTGATGGAAAAACACACAGCAATCCTTCTCTTTCTCTCTCGCACCCATTCTCCTTTGTTTGTTTTTTTTTTTTGTACTTTACTTCTCTCTCTCTCTCTCTCTTTCCGACTTCTCATTTTCACTTTCTTCTCTCATTTCATTTCATTGCATTCTCTCTCTCTCTCCAACCCTCTCATTTTTGCTTTGTTTTTTTTCTCTCACTTCTTTGAAACCTCTCTCTGTCTTGACTCTCTTTTTCATGGCATCTCTCTTTCTCTTTATCTCTTCATTACCCCCCCCTCTCTCTCTCTCTCTCTCACTTTTTTTTCTCTTCCATTTTCTTTGCTTTCTCACCTTCTCTCTGTCTTTGTCCCTCTTTTTTGCCTTTTGTACCTTTTTCTTCCTCTTCTCTCTTTTTAACTCTTTTTTTTTTTTGCTTCCTCTTTTTATTTCTTCTTTGCTCTCTCTCCCACTCTCTCTGCTTTATTTATTTAGAGCATTTGCGCTCTCATCCTCTCTTTCATTTTAAGTAGGTGTAACAAAAATAAATAAAGGGGGCGGGGCTTTCTGTGAGATCTATTTAAATGCAGCGAGTCTGGTTTAACTCTGTTCCAAGCTCTGCTTTAACGGTTAGATTTTACCTTTTTCTTAATCGGAGCGCTTGCTGCTAGTTAATGCGTCTTCTCCCCCTTAAATTCAGTATTTTATTTGAATAATGAACACTCCACAGAACACACTCCTCAAATATAAAGCACAAAGGGGAAAAAACGAATCCCCTGTCCCTCTGCATCTCAGGTGCAGCTGAACAATACGGATCGCTTCTACAGCGCATACATTCAGGACGTCAGCGCCGACGATGGACCTGTCACCGTTTTCATAGAGGAACTCGGAGAAAAGTAAAGCCTGTGAACTCGAATTCCAATTATTCAGCAGAAAATATTGAAATTGTGTTTTATCAACTTGTGTGTGTGTGTGTGTGTGTGTGTGTGTGTGTGTGTCTAGGTACAGTGTCCCACTGTGGAATCTGCGCTCTCATTCAGAAGAGTCCTGGTCTACAGTGACTGAGAAAACTAAAAGACAAACTTCGTCCAGCACGAATGGACACACGGGTGGGTGTTGATCAGCTTGTATACGTTTAGAATTCTCTCTCCCGCTGTGTTTACAAACCGTTCCAGAACAATCCGTATGTAAATCTCCAAATGTGCAAACACAATAATAAAATATAGTCCCTAGCAGCGATGAGCGGGCCCAAGCACCCTGCGCCATCGCCACTCTGGCGCTTAATGTTTGTCATGTCAACTGTGTGTGAGAGTGAGAGATGTGTGTGTGAGTGAGTGTTAACATTTGTGCTGACCTGTAAAAAAATATAAAAAATCCATCTACAATTTTGCATCCTCACTGTCATTAGATAACATCAGGCTGGTTTGGTGGCGATCGGATAAATTACCTAGGAGGAGTATATCAAAATCCATCGGGTGCATTTTGGCAAACAACCCAAAATAACTGACTTCCTTGACCCAAGGACATGCAGCGCGAAAGTTGTTCAGCTCAATGAGCTCTAAATGTGTACCGAGTGAGTGAGTTCATTCAAGTATGTATGAGCTATGCAGCAAAATCTTGTGTGGGGCCCGTGAAGGCCCCGGGCCACGCGACTCTCAGGCATCCTAATGGCAGCAGATTCCAACCTTTCGGCCAATTTTCATAAAAAGCCCAAAAGGGAAAATAAATATATATATATATATATATATATATATATATATATATATAAATTTTTTTTTTTTTTTTTTTTAATATTTATATATATGAGATCCGAGTGGAACCTCGGATTGCGAGTAACGTGTTTACGAGCAAAGATTTTTAATACATTTTTAATTAGAGTATCATGTATCACGCATGCAACTCTTATTTTGACACCGAGCGTCACTCTTGCGCTGTGGAATTCTTTCAGCGTCTCTTGTGTGTGTGTGCGCGTAATTTGAGACCGACACATACACACACATGCAAACACCCTGACACGCACAGACGCGCTCTCGCCTTTTCACTCTTATCTGTCGGTATTTATTTGTACTTTTTTTTTAAAGTTCAGATTGATTTGTTTTATTTTCATTTTATAGATTGTAATAATTATTTTTTATATATTTACGTTTTGGGGCTGTGGAACGAAAAATTTGGTTTACGAGTGTTTTGGAACACAAGCCCACTTCCAGAACGAATTATTGTATGAACGAATACCTTGTAATCCAAGGTTCCACTGTATATATAAAGTTACCTCAGTATATCATAAATAGTGTATTGTGACACTTTATTGTGATATTGTACAGCCCTCAAGCTTACAGTGTCTCTGTGATTGGTCAGAGTATGTTATAAAAGCATTAAATTCTTTACAAACAAAGATGATCCCAGCATTTGTCGTATGTTTATCAGTAACATGTACAGAGGTACCTCGGTGAGTTCTTAAGGTGAAATTTCGTATAGTGAAACACATTTTCCCATAGGAAATAATTTAAATTAAACCCAGACATGAGTGCAACTTAGCCGGCGGGCCAGTTCGGTCAGACGTATGACGAGGCAAATTTCTTTGAAAAATATTTCAGTTCGTAAGGTGACAATTCATGAGGCGGGGCATTCATATGCCGAGGTAATGCGGTACCATCCTTTTATAAATTCTTCAGTTTCACTCCAGGCTATTTCTTTTGTTTTTTTCTTCTTTAACATTCATGCAATCGAAAGGAAACTGACAATATTTTGACATCTTTTTAATTTCAGAGCGTGACACAAGACACGGGAGGAAGCCCATGAGGTCAATGTCACATGGTTCCCCGCAGTCCACTGTAGAGTCTCAGTCACTGGGTAAAAATGGTAGCAGCAGGTATGTTTTAACCTTATTGTGCGCACACACACACACACACACACACGTGTGTGAACTTATATATGTGCACAGATATTACAGGAACTTTGAATATGTTCAGGAGGAGTGATCCTGGTACAGGTGGGTATGGTGCGTCACCGCTCGAGGAAGACGACCACGCGCTGCTGGAGCTCCTGAACAAAGACGAGGAGAATTTCCCGTCGCTTGAAGCAAGTGCGCAGGTAAATCGTTTTAAAGCACATTTAGTTTGTTTTATACCCGATCAGCTCTGAGGATGAAAGTTTAGCGTTTAACACACCACTGAATATTCTCAGAGTTGACCTTCGATGTTATTGAGTCTTTCTGAGGTCTCTTGAAACGTTATTGCATTACACATGTACCGATGTGTGTTTGTGTGTTTAGGCTGCTAGTATTGAGGGGAGTAGAAGACCTGAGAAGAAAGGAACAAGAAAAAAAGGCACCACAGGTGGGTCAAGGGAATAGATTTTTGTTTTTACTTTCAGATTAGGCTTATGAGTGATTTATTGTTAACTTGGCCCTGATATTTTCACAGGGTTTAACCACATGCCTTTGATACTGTTACCAAGTAGAGACTAAACTTTTATTTAATAAAGAAAGCCATAACCCTCGGAGCTAGCTTTTTTATCCAAAGAGCACTCTGTAACAGGGATACAAATAAGCTGATAGAACACTTCTGCAAGTCTTGCTACATAACAGGGTCTTTCAAATGCTATAATCGTAGATACCTAGCACCTAGATCAAATAGCATGGATTGGAACAGACAAAAGATAATGCAAATGTGCATTAAGACAGGTTTTACTGCTGTTTAAGCAGTGTTTCGGGACGTCCTTCTATTCAATAGGATTTTGGAGCTTGGTTTACTGGAAAGTTTTGATTTGTTTATTATTTGTTTCAGATACCAAAGAGCAATCTCTGAACCCTAGTCATAAGCCAGAAAGAGGAAAACAGACAGTAAGTTTTCTGAAATGTCCAGAGTTACATGTGTAGTGCAGATACTGCATACTGTGGTGTAGTTTAATATCTATGTTTTATTCTCTTTAATGTCCTCCAGAAAAAAAGCTCAGTGGATCAAGACCAAGGAATATCTCCTCCTCAAAAAGAGCTCACCCCAACTCAGTCTAGTACCTTACCTGCCCCTTCAGATACAAAATTGACAACAGCTGCCCCTGTGTCTAAAACACCACATGCCCGGGTTCCCTACAAATCATCTATATCTGCTCGTATTCCCCCTATGCAGTCTCAAACAGCCCCTGCTCCATCTTCGAGACCCCCAGTTTCTTCTCAGACTACCCATATCCAGTCTCCAAATGCCTCTGCTCCATCTACAAAACCTCTGGATTCTTCCCAGATTACCCCCGTCCAGTCTCCAGCTGCCTCTGCTCCATCTACAAAACCCGTGGATTCTATCAAGACTACCCCCATCCAGTCTCCAGCTGCCAGTGCTCCATTGACAAAACTCCCGGATTCTATCAAGTCTACCCCTATCCAGTCTCCAGCTGCCTCTGCTCCATCTACAAAACCCGTGGATTCTATCAAGACTACCCCCATCCAGTCTCCAGCTGCCTCAGCTGCATCGACAAAACTCCCGGATTCTATCCATACTACCCTCATCCAGTCTCCACTTGCATCCGCTCCATCAACCAAACCCCTGGATTCTATCAAGACTACCCCCATCCAGTCGCCACCTGCCTCTGCACCATCTTCAGGACCTCCGGATTCTTCCCAGACTACTGCCATGCAGTCTCCAACTGCCCCTGCTCCACCTAAAAGACCCATAGTTCTCTTTGAGGATTCCCCTGTCAAATCTCAAGCTGCCCTTAAGCCATCTGGAGTGATCTCGGTATCCTCTCAGACTAATCTTGCCCAACCGCAGTCTCTCCCCATGCCTACCACATCTTTAAATACCCCAATATCCTTTCAGAGTACCCCAACTCAGTGTATAACTATGCCCAAGACCAACTCTGTGACAACAACCTCAGTACCCCAGAACTTGTCTCAAACAATTCAGTCCCATGTCTTGGATCGGCCTGCGGCTGTAACTACCCCTGTGATCCTGAGCTCGGTCCCAGACGCTATTACCACTCCTGCTCCTTTTCAACCAACCACAATACCTGTATCTACATATGCAACTGCCCCTAACCCTGTATCAACCCCAGTATCTTCCTCTTCTTCTACTCAATCTGCTTCTTCACCTACCCATACCATTTCCCAGACTACCTCAGTAACCAGTCCTGCCCCAACTCAGATTCCTTTTGTCACAGAAGTGCCTGGTTCAACAGAACTTTCTGCTGCCTCAAAAACTCCCCCTGAGCAGACGTCGTCTGAGCAGCAAGACTCAGCTGATGCACCCAGTCATATCCATGTCTCCCACTCCATTACCCCTCCTGCTCAACCAGCACCTTCTCTTGGCCCCCCCTATCATATTGGTTTTGGTACTCACCTGCCTTATCCTCCCTACCCTCCGTATCCAGCCCCTATGCCATCTTTTTCTCCAAATACATCTGCTCCCATGCCAGATCCCTGTCATCCTCCTACTGTTCCAACTCCACCTTTCGCTCATGCTCCTCAAACCTACCTGTGTGATCCTGCAATCTCACCTGTTGCAGGTAAGATCACCTGCACTTTTTATTGCTGTTAGAAATTCATCACTCCCTAGTATTGAGATTTTTTTTATTTTTATTTTGCAGGTGCCGGAGGTGCCTTGGTGCCTGATGCCCCATCCCAGCACCCTTTCTCTGTTCAACAAATTTGCCAAGACATGTGTTACCCTGGTTTTCCCCAGAACGAAAAGGGTGAACCGGTGCCTCCCCCTCCTTTTTCCCACAACACTACCGGCAATGACCTGCCAAACGGTACAATCTTTCTCATATGCTTTACTGACAACCCCTTCACCCCTGTTAATGCTGAAGTTGGGGATTTAGGATGGAAATATACTTGCTTTTTACAACGCACGATGCACGTAAAGAACTCAAAAGTTGTGTGACCAGGTCCGCAAATATCCTCACCTGTATGATTTTTATATGTACTGCTGCACAATAGTTGGAGGGAGAGAAGTAATATCTTAAATACTGACATATTGGAAACATAGCTCCTCTAGTTTCATCCTGTTTGTCTGCTTTAAGCAAAACTGTCTGATTTAATGTTTCAGTCCACTGGTTCTACTTACTCAAGATAGTCCTCACTGCAGAACCAAAAGTCCAGGGGGTGGAGCTGGACTTGATCTCCCTTTTCTGTAATCCTAACACTCAAGACATTGTACAAGACATGATATGAAGCCTTAACCCTCAAGTACTCAGTGTCCACCCCTTCTGACTTATTTTTAGTCAAGTAGCATTTTTGGTGCCAAAATACTTTTTTTTTTATTGTTCTCTTATGGGGAAGAGAACGAATGGTTTACAAGCGTGTGCATGTTGTCATAGGATAAGGGCTTATGTACAATCACTTCTACTCTCGTTTGACTCCAAAAAAATTTTTGTTCTTTGCAGATACAAGTGTCCTTAGATTCTTCTTTAATCTTGGACTTAAGGTGAGGCTATTTTGTTACAATATAGTTGTACAAGTTCACCTATACACAGTTTGATTTATTATTAGAGTATTGCATTAATAAACCTGTTTAACAGTTCCCAATCCACTTGATAATCAGTTGAAGCCTGTACTTGTTTTATTTTGGCCACAGGCATTCATGTATCAGATGTTGGCTCCAGTTACCTACCTGGCTCCGCTGGTTCAGGCCTACCAACACATGCAGTTCAAAGTCTCCCCTGCTCCAGTATCCTGGCAACCAGACAACTCTAGGCCAATTTTTCCTTCCCCTAACCCATCCCCTGCTGGGAGCACTTTTAGTCACTTTGATGTAAGGAACATGGTCCGCACCCCTTCTCCATTAGACGTTGGACTGTTCAGCCATCATTCAGTGCCCATGCAAATGCCCTTGCCCGGTGCCCCTCACCCTAACGTATATACAGGTATGCACCCAGTGCCCCCTGCTGGTTCATCACAACAGTATTCTGCGCCCCCTCACTCTGTAGGGTCTCAGCATTTTTCCGTTCCTCATCCCAGACATTATGGGACGGAGCTCCCCATGCCGACAGTGCTACCAATAATTGAGGGGGGTCAAAGGGCTTTGATGCCACATGTAGAAAAACAGTTTTGTCCAGGCCAAGGTCAACAACATTCAGAGGGCGGAGACATCAAGCCAGGGACTGTCCCTCTTACCATGGAGATGCAGCACAGCAGTGGCGCTCAAGGTGGGGTGCCGAGTAAAGGGGCGGAACTGGCAGCGTTGGCCAACGGTAACAGACAAGAGAAAGGGAGTGATTTTGTAGAAGAATGGCAGACTGAGAAAGCGGAGTTTAGTGAGGCAGATCTGAAGACCGGACGGAGCTATTACAAATCTGGGTTCAGGCGTGGCCAGGATGAGCGAGGAGGATACAGGGGACGTGGCCAACGTGGAAAGAGAGAGTATACAGGATACGGAAGACAGGACGGCCAGTTCCCTTACTACAGAGGGTCTGGTGGGAGGAGCAGAGGGCGGGGCTACAATAACAACAAAGCGACAGGATACTCGAGCAGGCAGTTCACACCTGCACCCGAAAGCTGACAATCAGTCGTTTGTTTTTGATGTCAACAACATGGCCACCCAATTCCAAGAGGCTTAAGTTTTTAAAAACTTTCTTTTTTTTCTAATTTAAAAAGATTTTTTTCCCGCTGATGTTTGTTCCCAGAAAGGCGCGTTCCCGCTCTTTATTTATACGTTCTGGTGTCTATTAAAGGTAATAAAAGTTTGAAGAGCTGTTGCTGATTTTTCTCCAAGAACGGTGGAATACGGGGACGAACACCACCTGGACGGCACTAAACAGGCACCGGCTGCACATGATGTTCCTCACGCCGAGCACGTCAACGTGACGATCGAGACTGCACCTGAATCTTGCTTCTGTTTGTGTGAACTTTAGACATGCGTGCATTCACGACTTAACTCTAAGATCCTGCGGTGGAAAACAAACATGTATATCTTTACTGTAGATTTTTGTTGTGAATTTTTATGTATCGTTGTTTACTTGTGAAGGAGTGATGCTGGGGGAAAAAACACACAATTTGCCTCCTTTCGAATGTAGTCCATTAGCTAAAACAGTGTGCCGCGTTTGCTTGCTGCATCTTTTTGTTTGTTTTTTAGGAAATTGCTAAAAAAAAGAAAAACACAACGTGCACTATAACCTGTCCTCTCTAACGTCGGCTAACTATCTAGTCTAATCTATCTTGCTCATCAGATAGTATTTAATGTCATCAGTAATGCAGATGAAATAACATTTGGTGTGACTCTGGAGATAAGGTAAAAAAAAAAAACACCACCACACCAACTCTAGTATAATCTTAATGTTTGCGGACACCTGACCAACTGACAACTGAGTGCATCCAAACCTCTTTGGATCGCTCCTGTGAGAGCAGGGACTGAGGGGGACTAAAACTCAACACCGTTGAACCGTCAGCTTTGGGGATGGACTAAGACTGGAGGATTCTTGAAATCCTAATATGATTAAGGCTTCCCAAAGCTCCGGTCCACAATCTAGTGGAATGGGATCTTCGACAGATGGTGAGGGGTGCACAAACCTTTTTTTTTTTTTTTGTGTGTGTTTATAACGTTGGTTGGTTTTTGTTTTTTTCTGGCTTCAAATCACATCTTAAAGATCGTCCTTTATCTAGAAACAACATACATTAAATCCAACATGGTAGCAGAACACTGGAATGTTAAGGAACAGTTAGCTTTCTACCTTCTCAAAGTTTTTTCTCAATCACATGCGCGTGTATTTATTGATATTTACTGATTTTTAGCAGATTTGATTCCTCGTTAGCTACGGCACAAAAACATGAAGCAAATGTCTCTCTCTCTCTCTCTCTCTCTCTCTCAGGTTAATGGGCTACATTCAGGGCAAGTGTTGTAAATCCGTGTTTTGTTGTTTGTGTTTATGGCTGAATGACTCCTTTTAAGCACATACGAATTTAGTTTACGATTTCATGCTTTGTTTTTATAATTTTTGCGCGAGGAATGTCAACGCTACTGTCCGTACACTCTTCTCATCTCCGACCTCGCGATGTTTGATCATAGGTGAGAACTATCGCTTCGTGCACTTTCGTTTCTGAACCTCATACGGGTCAGGAAACATATCTTTAGGACGTTTTGTGTGAAATATAGCCTGATGACTTCATCTCTCTCTCTCTCTCTAAGCTCTGTAATGTAAAAAGGTTTGACGCTGATGATTGTTCTCGTTTTAGTGCCTTAGACTTTATTTCCCCGGGTTTGTTCATGCACTTGTGATGAAAGTTGATGAGTGTGCCTTCTATAGAATGTGTGTGAGCAGGATTTTAAATCGAGTGCCTATGTTTATCTACAACCAAAGATGAAACTGGATGCAACTTTTGATACTTAAATAAAGAGATGTTTTCCTCACAAATTTTCTGTGACTTTTTTTTTTGTTTGTTGGTTGGTGTAGTGGTTAGCACTGTTGCCTTGCAGAGACGGGAATCGACCATGGCCAGAAATCGAACCCCGGACTGTGTGCATGGAGTTTACATGGTGGGTTTCCTCCCACAGTCCAAAGCCATGTAGGTTAGCTAATTGGTGTTCCCAAATTGGCTGTAGTGTGTGAATGAGTGTATGAGTGAGTGTGTGTCTGTCTGTGCCCTGCGATGGATTGGCACCCTGTCCAGGGTGTACCCCACCTTGTCCCCCAAGTCTCCTGGGATAGACTCCAGGCCCCCTGAAAGACCCAATGATGGCCCATCTTCAGCTTTCTGACAGAGGCCATCAGGTTTTGATTTAAAATGTGCTGGTATTTCAGAGAGTTGATGATGCCATGCACCCTAACAAGGTTCCCAGGGCCTTCAGAAGAGAAACCGGCAAACTGCATCACAGATTACAGTAGGCACGGGGTGCTTTTCCACATTCTCATCTTTTGTTTTACACCAGACCCAGACAGTGTTTATAGCCAAAAAGCTCCATCTTAGTCTTATCTGTCCATAGCACACAGTCCCAGTTGAAGTCCCGGCAAACTCCTGGGCCCGTATTCACAAAGCTTTTTAAGCCTAAAAGTTTTGGTTGCCTATAACAGAAACTTTGCCTAAAGTAGCCTGTAGTCATGATCAGTGTTGGGTGTAACGTGTTAGAGGACTCGGATTACTTTTTTGATGTAACGAGTAATCTAGCGCATTAGTTCCACCAATCAAGTACTCAGTTACTTTTTCAAAAATGTAATCCGTTATTCAGACAATTTATGTAATCCGTGAGCCAGACAGCAGTGATTCCCAATCCATTAGTGTGTGTGTGTCGTCCTACAAGCCCCATCCCTGATATCCCGCCCCCTCTGTTATTCCTGTTGTTATACCCCTATCTCACCTATGTGGTTTGACTATGTGAGGACCGACACGCGGAAAAATGGAAACCTGAACACGGCGCCGAAACTCGCAGTGAATCATGATGAACCGTACTTACGGCCACCGCGCGAAACCGCGTAGGTGAAATTGGGGTATTAGTAGTTAACAGATTATGGGCCAAACTTCGCTGAGTGATGATGGTAGAATAATTATAAAGGTCTTGGCAAAAACAACCTGCATGAGGAAGCAAAAAGGAGTTTTCATTTTCTGCAATTTAAAAGTACTCAAACTAGTTACTTTATCAGAAAGTAACGCAGTAATGCAAGATTATTTTTTGAAGACAGTAATTTTGTAATGTTATTAGTTACTTTAAAAAGTAATGTCCCCCAACACTGGTCATGATTATACAATATCTTCATATACAAACGTTATGATTTCACTGTCTATTCTATTGTCATGTATTCTATTTTCACAAAGAGCCCATTTTAAGTTTACAGAGGTTATTTTTTATCAACCAATCGAAGCCCTTAAAATGCTGCTTCATCCCTAGCAACGGGGTCAAACACACCTCCTCATTCCTCAGAGTTGCTCTGAGAAGTTTCCTAAATCACTTTTAGTCTAGGACTCCCAGCTAGGACTTTTTAAGCTAAGACAGGAGCTCTCTGAGAGAATTCTAAGGAGCTTTCTTTTGTTTGTAGGTGAGAATTTTCCTTGCATGCCTCCCAAACTGCTTGTTGGCATGTAGATAGCAGCTGATGGTTGTTATGGAGACTTTGTGAAGATGCCACTCTTTGATGCAGTTTTCTAACAGTGAGGTTTGGAGATTTTTTACTTCCCTTACCGTCCACCTCACTGTGCGTGGTAGTAAGATAAACATGGGTCCTCATCCAGAAATAGGCCTCTGTGTCACATCATATTTATACCACAGGGAAACCTGGGAGTCACTAAAAGAACAAACAACCCGGATTAAAAACTCGAGGGGTAACGACTCGTTTCTGTTTCCTGTATATAACCTACAGAGGTTTTGCGCATGTGCACCCAGTAGAAAATCGAAAAACGAAATCTAAACTAATCGTTTTTCTAAGTCGTGTTAAAGACTCGTTCAAAAAGAACCAATCGTTCATGAACGACCCAACACTACAGTCCAGTCCTTAGCCCAGGTAAGACGTCTCTGGTTCAAGAGTGGAGTGACATGAGGAATGCGACAGTTGTGGTCCATGTCCTGGAAACATCTGTGCGTGGTGGCTCTTGAAGCACTGACTCCAGCTGCTGTCCACTCCTGTTGAAGCTCCTCGAAATTCTTGAACGGTCTCAGTTTCACAAACCTCTCAAGACTGCAGTTATCCTTGTGCACCGTTTTCTTCCACATTTTCCCTTCTATTCAACTTTCCACTAATGTGCTGGAACAGCCAGCTTCTTGAGCAAAGACTTTTTGTGTCTTACTCTCCATGATCATCTTCTGGACAACTGTCAGGTCAGAAGTCTTTTCCCTTGATTGTTTAGCCTACTGAACAAGACTATCACCAACATTAAGCTTTTTTTTTTTTTTTCGGAAAAACTTCATTTTGGGTTTTCATTAGCTGTAACAATCAAAATTAAAAACACTTTAATTATATCAGTCTGTGTGTAATTCATCTATATAGTATGAGTTTTACTTGTATTTCCTTTTAATTGAATTAACGAAAAACTGTATTCTAATTAATTGTGATGCGTCTGTATTCACAGACTCCTTGTATCTCTAACATTAGCAGGAGTTTTCTTTTCTTATGGGGAAAAAACAGGCTTATTTTTTTTTAAGCTTTCGGAATGAGAAATCTTAAATATTCAAGATCTATTTCATTCAAAATATAGTTTGTGTGAATTTGATCCTAATAAAGGCTTAAAGCATCATTTTCATGTTACACACACACTCATGGTAAACTGATTATTTAATAAGATGTATCATGGCATAATGATTAAAATATTTTAATCAAACTATACACAGTTGTTTGGCGCATTTCTCCCTCTTACTCTGTGACCAAAAAAAAATAAAAAACGGTGATAAGATTTATTATTGATCACCCGATAAACAGAAAAGTCTCGGTCCCAGTTATACTTGTTTCTCTTCTTCTTCTCCTTCTTTCATTCCTCAACAGTGTCCTCTTCCCTTCCGCTTCATCTCGGTCCTCTATACAGACGGGACGTGTGGCTCCGCCCCCTGTTCAGCGTCCGGGTCTGTTTAGAGGATCAGCGGCGATGAAAAGGAAGGACGAGAGGACGAATTAAACCCTGTCGAAAATGGCAGCGATTGCGCGAGTCAGTGTTGAACGTAAACAGCCTTCCTGGATGATGGGGCATGTCGGGAGGGGCGTGGCCCGATGGAGCGGGACTAAAAAAAATTTAGGGGGATTTTAGTTGCATTTCAGGAATGGATGATTCAGTCATCCAGGAAAAAGTAGTTGCCAGTTTTCTTTTGATCCACATCCTGAGGAGGAGAACAAGAACAAAAGACAAGTTTCATTAACGCCATTTCATATAATGAATTTAATCCGTTCAGGAGGCGAGTCCTTAGTGTCGTATTGTGAAACGCATTTTCCTATAGGAAATAATGGAAACGCAGATAATCCGCTCCAGCCACCCAAAAATATTACCGATTTCCAACACTGTAATCATATTTTTGTATATAAAAACAATTAAACCATTTATAAAATGTAAAGACATGTAAATGAAGTAAAATATTAAATAAATAGGCATTAAACCTCACTAAACCTTAATTTATGATTCCCCTCGGCAGCTTTAAGAAACAAACTGAAAGTGTCTCCCTTTTCTTCTTGCTACCGTCCTTGATAACATTCTTAGGACCCGTGGTGCTGCGTCTTCACTAAAACGTACACAAAATCCCCCCCCCCAAAAAACCCTGCTCCTAGACGGTACATTCAGGTGGTCATGTGACTTCATTTTGTCTCCACATAACGTTGCTGAGTCTCAACCTGAGCGACTGAAGTGACCCCAGATCATAACACTGTAGACTCAGTCTGGACTCATCAGGTCACATGACCTTTTTCCAACGCTCCAAAATCTTTAATCTTTATGCTCACTAACAAACTGAAACATTTGTGTGTTTTGTTTGTTTTAATGGTCTTGTGTACCTTGATGGAGTTGAGTTTGTTGATTCTTGGTCTGAAGTTATTCGGATCTCTTCTGAAGGTGATCTCCAGCTGTGCCAGGAACTTATTCATGCCAGCCAGCAAAGTCTGTGGCCTGTCTCACACACACACACACAGGTTATCATACACGGTATTAAATGTATAAAGTATTCACCAGTGTGTGAGACTGGGAGGAGGGGTTTTGTCCCTACGTGTTGGCGCAGGTGTTTTTGGAGGGAACGCCGTCGAACACGATGACGCGGTCCGCCAGGTACGTGGCCATGATGAAGTCGTGCTCCACCACGAAAGCCGTCTTCTTCGCGTGCAGGATGAATCTGGAGAATGGGGAGAATAAAAAAAATCATAATAACTGACAGATTAATAAGGAGCTTAAAACTTAAAAATGTTCCAGAGACGCAGTGGAGGCCAAAACCACCCGCGTGCCGATCAGAACTCATGAAGCCCTGACGCTGGAGACTCCTTCCAAACGTGGGACGCGAACCTGACGGCATCGTTTATGAAAAAACTTTAACAAGCGCACGGATGCTTTTAATCTGTTTACGAAGGAGAGAGAGAGAACCATTCGAGTGGGACAATTCCGTCAACGATCTGTTACTATGGAAACCACAACGTGCTCCTGAGTGCATATATATATATATATATATATATATATATATATATAAAGTGTGTGCTGATATAAACCAGCCAATCAGGACGCAGGATGTGAGCTGACCCCGGTTGTCATTGGTTACCGTTTGATGACGCGGGCAGCCATGAGACGCTGCTCCGAGTCCAGGTACGCCGACGGCTCGTCGATCAGGTACACGTCAGCGGGTTTACCCAAACACAGAGCCAACGCCACACGCTGCAGCTCACCACCGGAGAGATTCTGAACCTGCACACACACACACACACACACACACACACACAGACACACAGAGTTTAAGGACACTAGTGTGTGTCTGAATAGGGAGTGAGAGAGACGTCTGTGCGCGGACTCACGTCCTGGTCGATGATGCTCTCGATCTGCATCGGCTTCATCACATCTGTGACAAACTGGGGGTGTGTGTATGCGTCTCGGATCTTGTCATGGAGCAAGGCACGGACGCTGCCCTAAAACACACATACACACGGTTACCATACACAGAGTTAAACAGGTGTGTGTGTGTGTGTTTGCGTGCATTGAACTCACTTTGAACTTGGGGCTGATCTTCTGGGGCTTGTAACTCACGTTCAGGAGTGGTACGTCACCTACAGAGCGTGCGCACACACACACACACACAATGAATGAGTGAAAGGAGCGAGGAAACGGATGATTAAAGGAATGTTTAATCTTAATGTGTCATTAAGAGTGTTTCAGTAATCTATTGCTGTTTCTGCAGTTTGAATGAATGCATTCTGTTTTACTGTGTGTGTGTGTGTGTGTGTGTGTGTGTGTGTGTGTGTGTGTGTGTGTTACCTCCTCCGTCAGGTTTCAGGCTGCCAGCCAGCAGTCTGATGAACGTGGTTTTCCCAGTACCTGAAGAGAGAGAGACAGGTTGTTTTATTATACACGTCGTCCTCAACTTATGAGCGAGTTCTGTTCCGGGAGTGTGTTCGTAAGTCGGATTTGTTCGCAAGTCAGACAAGAGTGAGATTTTAGCCTTTGACACGAATATACAATGTAAATACAATGTGTATAATTGTAAATATTGGAATCTGTGGAAATTCTTATCTCTGGGACGTACTGTACGCCATACAACACACACACACACACACACACACACACACACACACACACACACACACACACACACCAGCCTCTCTCTCTCACCGTTCTCCCCGAGCATGACCATGATCTCGGAGTCGGTGAACTCTCCCTCGGTGATGGTGAGGCTGAAGTCCCCCATGCTCTTGCACATGTTCGGGTACTGGTAGCGGCACATCTTTTTCACCTCCTCCTCGGCCGCCGTCTCCGCCACTTTGAACACCAGAGACGTCTCGCGGAAACGCAGGTTCTCCGTCGGCACGTAGCCGTCCAGGAAGATGTTGATCCCTGAGGAGGAAAGAGGAGGAGGAGCACAGTGAGACAAGGAAGACTGACACTGACACACACACACTATACATTTGGTGAGATGAGGGGGGGGGTTATGATGAAGAGATGAGCGATGTGTAGTACTCATTAGGAGTTCACTAGTGTGTGTGTTTATATGTGTGTACACACACACACACACCTTCCCGGACGCTGAAGGGCATGGTGACGACTCCGTAAGCGCTCGGCACGCCGTAGAGACAACAGATGAAATCGGACAAGTAATCCAGGACGCTCAGATCGTGCTCCACCACGATGATGTACCTACACACACACACACAATCCTATCATAAGCATTTCTACATTACATAGATTTACATCATAGTGTTGATGTCATGTCATTGAGTAGCTCTGTGTGTGTGTGTGCGCGCGCGCTCGTGGCAAGACCTGTCGGGTGAGATGAGAGAGCGGATGGTGATGGCAGCTCTCAGCCTCTGCTTCACATCCAGATAGCTGGACGGCTCGTCAAACATGAAGCTGAACGAGGAGAAAAAAAAACACAAATATTTAAAACATTTACACAAAGTCAGACTTCAGGAGAAACTAAATATTAATTTTTATTTTTTAAAAACTGAGAAGAGACGGACATGTCCGCTTTCTGGATGCAGACGACGGCGCAGGCGAATCTCTGCAGCTCTCCTCCAGACAGGTCCTCCACATTGCGGTCGCGCAGATGCAGCAGGTCTGACCAATCACAGCACAGAATTCATGTCAGCTGTATGCCGAAGCCCCGCCCACAGACGTATCCGAAAATCACGAGCTTGTCGCTCCGTGTTCTAGACCCGTACATACCTAGCTGCTCGCACACCAGCTCCTCCGTCTGTGTGTCGTCCTTCCTGCTCAAAATGGCGCCTACTGACCCCTACAGGCAGAACACGGCATTACAGCGAATTATAACTGAGATAGGTTTAACGTTTGGCACCGGATTGCGGGAAAAAAAAACTGTTCGGCAGGAAGGAGCTCGTGTCCGGGTTCACCTTGACGGTTTTGGGGATCTGATCGACGTACTGTGGCTTCACGATGGCCTTCAGGTCGTCCTCCAGGATCTTGGTGAAATAGTTCTGGAGCTCGGAGCCTCGGAAATACGCCAGGATCTCCTGCCAGTCCGGGGGAGCCTGCGGGAAACCAAACACACACATGGAATATAAATACACACACTGCTTTATGACAATTATTCCACAAGACTTTCTAGACTATTTAATCTGTATGACACATTCCGTGTGTGTGTGTGTGTTGACACGTGACTCACGTCGTATTTGCCCAGGTTGGGTTTCTGTTTTCCTGCCAGGATTTTGAGAGCAGTGGACTTCCCGATACCGTTAGTGCCCACCAACCCCAACACTTCTCCAGGACGTGGGATAGGCAACCTGGAGCAGAGTACACACCAGAGTGTTACACACACACACACACATACACACACACATACACACACACATACACACACACATACATACACACATACATACACACACATACATACACACACATACATACACACACACACATACACACACACACATACACACACACATACACACACACACACACACACACATACATACACACACACACACACACACACACACACACACACACACACGTGGCTGAAACCGCCAGGAAGTCATCACTGATGTGTAATAAACGTGTCCAGACTCTAGAGGGCGCTACATCTTCATGCCACACATGACTGGAGGAGAGCGCTATCCGCACTCTTGGTCGGTGTTGCTGTGATTGACAAGCGAAACAAAAAGACAGAGAGCAAGTACGCCCCTCCCACGTCAAAAGGCCCGGTGATGATGATGATAATAATAATAATAATAATAATAATAATAATAACAACAACTAGTGCTATCTTCCCTCAACATACCCAAGCCTGATTGGTCGATGCTGCTGTGACTAAAATGGAAGCCCCTCCCACCTATAGAACACGCCCATTTACACTGTCATGGACTAATTGTGGCTGTGGTAATATTAATATTATTATAATAATTAAAAACCAGGAACTATTATTCCACTTGTTATAAACAAATCTAAAAAGGGCACCAGGTTTTATTTAGCCGTTTTATCCCATATTAGCTCGTTAACTTCGGTTATCCGATAACCGGCTGGCTCAGACCGGGGTTGAGGTGTGTGTACCTGTGCAGTTTGAAGGAGTTTGCGCAGTATCTGTGTGTGGTCTCCCTCTCCAGGTTACTCGGCAGGTTGACGATAGACAGCGCTCCAAACGGGCATTTCTGTAACAATAAAACAAGCAATTAAACGCTAACACAAGAAGAAACTCAAGTGTCCTGCTAAGATCATGCTAACGCTATGACCTGCGACCTGTTCACTCGCCTGCTTACCAGCAAGCATCACTCCAAAAACTCTTAAGTAAAATATATTTTTTTAATTCCAGTGATTAAATCTCGCTCTGTGGCGAGAGCCGTGTCAGGTCACATGTTTGCTATAGAGTGGGCGGAGCTTCCAAGGCTGAGCGTATGAGTTCATTCCTGTGAGAAATCACAATATGCATGTTTTTCCCTTATGAATACATGTATAAAAAAAAATCAATACAAAGTTAAAATAACGGCAAAAATATTGTTAATGTTATCAGACTAATATTTTTTGTTTATTTATTGGAATTTAACAGACGAACTGTAGATTGGCCAAAAAGCTGCAATTTTTTACATAACAGTAAAAAACAGGGCTGCCATTTTTCACACAAGTTTCTCATTCGATAGTTAAACATGTGAGCAATAAATAATCTATTAATTTTTAATAAGTTTAACTAACAAAATGCTTTTTTTTTTTTAAATAAGGTTAAATTTTTACTAACAACACAATCCAGCATATTTATGTGAGAGAAGACTGCAGAGGTTAAACAACGCAATTTAAAAAAATATTGCGATGTCAGTCTGGCACTGAGGCTTGTATCTAGCAGAGGGGGGCGTGTCCAAATGAGGCCTCACTTTGAGGCGTGTGTATCGTTCACTGAGCGTCACGTGACCAAAGCCAGACTACACCTCACGTTTGTCGGAATAACTCGACTGAAAATCATCATATTAAGAATTTTTGTCCTTAAATTCATAAATCAAGATCCTGGATTTTTTTTTTCTTCATTTCACACTGAACTTTTACATTAACTTCTTATATAACATACAAAGAAGGACAATGCACACAGAATATTTTGGTTTACATTAATGAGCACAATTAATTTCATAAAACGTTATTCTCATAAAAAAATTTATTGTTCTTGTATGATCTTGTTTTTTTATCTCTCTCTCTCTGTTTTCTTTCCCTCCTCTATTTATTGTCCTTATTATGGTCTTTTATTTGTGTTTTTATTTTATTTGTGCTGTGAATTCTTAACACTGACTGGAGCATTTATACATTGTTAAAATCTTCCAACAGTGACTTGTTAGTTGTATTCAAGTTCATGTTTATCAAGAGAAAGAAAGTAAGAAAGAAAAAAAAAGGATTTAATTTTTTGTTCTTTACATTTCCTTTATAGATCTTCAGTTAATTTTCAAACATATCTGAATCTTTGAAAATGAATAAAAGATTTAGAGTAGGAAAAAAAAGTGAAGAACAAATAGCGAAGTCATTTTCTTTCTTGCTTGCTTGTAAATGTTACTGTCTAGTTGCTACACAAAATGTGTCCACTAAATGGCAGTACAACGAGCCCTTGAATGAAGATGAACGATGCTTCACCTCACCCTCACTACGAGTGCGCCCCCTTGTGGTGTACAAGTTAATCACTACGTGAGCTACTGAGAAATAATTTGAAAAAACTAACATTATCGATTTTTTTTTTATCGGTTATAATCGGTTTTAATCTGAGCAGTAATTAACTGATTATTGATTGACATCCTGATCAAATTAAAAATAATAATAAAAATAAAATATATTAATTATGATTAAGAAATAAAACATTCATTATGATGCTGTTATAGGAAAATGATTAACGTTAAAGTAACTGTGTGTATTCCATTATCTTTAAGTACAATTTAAGTGCATTCTTATTCAGTTGATCAGTGTGTGTGTGTGTGTTAAAGAGACCTTAATGCAGATGCCGCAGCCTATACACAGAGACTCGGAGATCCACACGATCTTACACTGCGGTGTCACTTCGATACACAGCTTCCCTGCAGGACACACACACAAAGTTAAAAACACAGCCGTGATTAAGATGATGTGTGTGAGCTGTCATGAGTGTGCGTGCGTGTGTGTGTGACTCTCTCACCCATCCGCACTACAGGACAGCTCTTCTTACACTCCTGTCTGCACTTCTTGGGCTTGCACTTGTCATGGTTGACGATCGCGATTCGCGTGTTCTTGTCAGCCATCTTGTCTTGGTGCTGGACACCTCACTGAGGAGCAGGAAAAAAAAAAAAACACGGTTTTATTCCCATTCACACTGACGAAAACCCCAGACTGACAAAGCCGGAGGGAAGAGAAACTTTGAATATAAACAGCTCGAATTTAATACTTCATTTAAGTAAAAAAAAAAAAAATGATGAGTTGTTGTCCCAGGACACACACTTTGACCCGTTGAAGTGATAAAAGCATTGGAGTTAATATCACAGACGTACACACACACACACACACACACACACACACACACACACACACACACACACACACACACACCTAAACACTTTAAATCAGTCATTAAATAAACGAATGCCTTGCTGCCGTTTCTGTCTGTCTGTAATAGTTTATTCATGTGTTTTCTTGACTTTTCCGATGCATTACATCATCACTGCCGGTGCTACACTGTCAACGTCTTCTGCACTAGTCACAAAACAACAAAATAAAAACAAATTCAATTTCTGCAAAACATTTAAAACTGTATCTCTCTGACATGTGGTAACCATGACGACGTCCTGGTCTCTCAGTGAAACCGAACGTCTACATGAGATCACTAGACACTGTCTGTGAGCGTGCACGTTTCAGACTGTTTCTCAATGTGGACATACTCTACATAAGGCAAAACAAACGCACAGACAGATACTTTATTGATCTTGAAAGAAATTTCAAAACAGAGAGATAAATAAAGGGGAAAAAATCTGGGACAAATAAAGATATGAGGGAAAGTGATTCAGTTATGAACCGTGATAGTTTACACAGAACAGACTCCAAAACCGATTAAAAACAAATAAATAAATGACGTTTATAACAGAGATGAAGTGTTCGATGGCTCAGTGATCAGAATCGTCTGGTTTCTGGCGTGACCCCTGATCAGCCTTAGATATTAACCACACTGTACTGAGCGGAGCAATAGGAACACATTTCTGTAATACTATATTATCAAAACTCACTCATTACACACACACACACTCACCTGTCTCAAAACACTGCGAGCGCTAATTAGTCCTGAAAATCTTCTACCTTTTTAGAGACTTTGTTGATATTTGAGGCGTTAAATGTCTCCTTGTCTTTATAATCCTCTTTACACATGTGGTTGGAGTGAAATGGGCTATTCGATAAGTTTATTTAGAAATAATAATTACAGCGGATGACATCACAGATACATGCTGCTCAGTAATTATGTAGCTTTGTGTTTAATTTAATTCGAGGTTAAAATGTTAAACACCAAGCACAACTTCAAATATAAGAGTTTATGTGAGAAAACTTCAAATTGTTATAAGGGGCTTTTTGGGGTCTTTATGATGCCTGAAAGTTTGGGCCTCGGGCTTGGCTAGGGGTCGTCACACAAGATTTTGTTGCATAGCTCATACACACTTGCACGTATGCATGCGAAACCCAGTACACATTTAGAGATCATTGAGCTCACCAACCTTTGCCCTGCATGTCCTGTGCTCAACTCAACAGGAAGTCAGTTGTTTTGGGTCGTTCGCAAAACACCACCAAAGGAATTTGATATACTCCTCGTAGGGGGTTTATACGATCGCCATCAAACTGGGCCGATGTGATCTAAAGACATTGAAGATGCAAAATTGCAGAGGGATTTGATTTGATATCTCAAACGGGTCAGGCGTGATGATGCCTTAAAACTTGCCCCGAAAAGTGGTTAATAACTTTCCGTGGAACATCATATTGAGTGACTTCATAGTGTGATGCTTTTTTTCCAGCATCTGGGGCTTTTTGGGGTCTAACCATAAAATTCACCCCTTTTCTAAAATCATGTCATAGTGGTATTGGGATGTCCCCTCTGAATGCATGTGACTACTGTGCCCGTGTGGCGATGGTGCAGGGTGCTTGGGCCCGCTCATCGTTGACTGCTACTATATTTTAATTAGAAGTTAGAAGTTTTAGTTAGAAGTTAAACTCTTGTATTTTAAATTTGTTTTAATGCTGCGCTTGGTTTTTAAGTGAGAAACCTTTCTATTTTTTTTATAAAGTTATACATGTAATTAATCAAAAGGGTTCAAAATGTTACAAATTGTAAAAGCGAATCAGCGAAAAGTGAATCATTTATAAAAAATCATACATCAGAGTGTGAATCCAATCGGCACCGAGGTGTGATGATTAATACAGTATTGAGCGATGATGGTTGATTCACATTAATAATAATAATAATAATCATAATAATGTTGACAGAAGAGACAATAACCATGCTGATGTAATAAAAAGCTGTAACTATTTAACAACACACGGTGTAATGATGAGGAATGAATGAAAAATAAATTTCAGTTCCACCATATGGACAGAAATTCAAAACAAACTTTTTTTTTCTGTCAACCTGGAACTGAAAATCTAACACACCACAATGGAGACAGAATTCCCCATATTCAAACACAACCATAATTAATCCCAAATTAATGATAATAACAAAACAACAGGAAGTAAAAATATATTTATATTCCTTATAATATGATAATAATAACATTGTTGTGCGCGTGCGCTCTTTTGCCAGCTCTATAAGTTATTATTATTATTATTATTATCATTTAAGAAATGAGAATATTAACAATTGTTAATGAGATTATTAACAATATGTGATTATTTTTATGGTTCAATCAATAAATGGACCGGTTTGACCAGCCCTGGAGAAAGGCCTCGTGAGCCAGGCGGTGCCAGTCTAGGTGGAGCTAGCACCTTATCTCACTTAGCCACGCGGCTAACGAGCACAACACTGATCGAGATAAGTTAACACGACAGGAGCTAGGTGGCTAACGCACTGTAATGTATATAGTTATATTTATAGCCATGTGTATATTCATATCTTTGACAGAACCGTGTCCAGTCGGCTAGAGCGCAACATGCTAACTCCCTCAGGCAGATGGCGCTAGCCTAGCGACGTGGCTAACTCTCAAATTTCACTCCCGTTTTTACACTCATATTTCATACAGATCTCTATTTAACGCATATAAACACATATTTAATGTTAATATGTCTCACCCCGGTGTCCGCTGAGACTTCAGGCGCCGTATAAGTCAGTAATAATCGGGTGAAAAATTGAAACCCCACCGCACTTCAGGCAACGTGCTCCTCACACGGAGAAGCCGGCAGGAGGGAAAAAAAGATGGCGGACAGCAGTCATGACGTCATCTGACATGCGACGGAGCGAGCGTCGTCGGTGTGCGTCATCATATTGTTTAATTCATTTTTTTTTTACTTATTAACAATTGTTTTGTAAACATAAACTAAACTTTTTTCATTGTTTATCTTATATGCAACTAGTAGTGTTAAATATATTAATGTTTCATAGAAAACAAGCTCAATGTTCTAAAACTGACAACACAAAATAGTGTAGTCGATGTAATGTACAATTGTTTAGTTGCATAATTTTAACCAAAATATTAAATACACGATTCTTTAACACATTTAAGATCTCTTGTAAGTTTCCTTTATTTAAAAAAAAATGATGGACTAAAACCTATTTTCAATGTTATTATGAACTGTACAATGAGTACAAAAATAAATTTCTTTCTTTCTTTCTTTAAAAGGAATAACTTACAGTGGAACCTTGGATTGTGAGTAACTCAGTCTGCAAGCATTTTTTTAAATGAGCAAAGTAAAAAAAAAAATTAACATAGTGAATGAGTGAGGTCTTGATATACGAGTAGTCTTCATGCGCTTCATCTGTCGAGTGTCACATGATCATAACTAGGGCTGAGACGATTCCTCGAGTAAATTGAGTAATTCGATTACAAAAAATGATTGAGGCAAAATTTTGTGCCTCGAAGCTTCGTTTAATAAATTTTAAAAGCTTGCGTTATATTTTTGCGCAAATATTTGTTGACAGCACGCTTTTGACACAACGCACTTCCGGATGCAAGCCACCAGTAAACACCAACTAAGAAGAAGCGCTTACGTCACCCACAAAGCAGAAGGAGACGGAAAACAGTTAGCTGTGTATTGATTTGAGGGAGCGTTCTGTTGTGGACTACAAAATGGAAGGGAGCAATAAAATTATCAGCGAGGCCAAGAGAAGAGGAAAGCAGACATTGTCAGTAAAGGCTTATGTTATGCCTGAGATGTAGATTTTGAAACTTTTATTTGCACAACTTAGTGTTTTTGTATAATTATTTATTTTAATGTGTGCCTTAGTTTTTTTTTTTTATCCTTAAAGTAATTTGAAAAATGACAGATTTACTTTATTTAACTTTTACTTTACTTTTATTTAATTTAATAAGTTTATATGTCTAATTTTGGGCAATTATAAAATGAGTAACATTAATTATGGACTTATAAGCTTCTCAATAAGCAAAATAAATTATGATATTTCTAAACAAATTAAGCGAGACGTCTGACATAGCGCTCTTTATCTAGTCTCACGCAGGAGCAATTTCAAATAAAAAAATGTATTTCAAAATAAAACTCTTTTATGGTCACACCACTGAAATAGTTTAGGGTGACTGATATTTATTTCATATTATTAATTATAATAAATGATCGTTTCATGATTTTAGTGTTTCATTTATTTTATAAGATATCTTTAGATGAAAAGTATACAGTTCCACTTCCACGTAAAATCATAGTGAGAAGACATTTCCTTCATCTTTTCAAAAAATGCTACAATTAAATATTATTATATAGTAAGAACATGTTTTTCATGATTGAAAATATAGTACATAATTTTTACATTTTCTGAACATATACAGGTAATGTGTCTGTTATGTTCATTAAAATGATTTTGGCTTTAGTAAAACTAAGTGACAGCACTTTCTACCTTTTTTGTAGAATCACCCACCCATGTCCGCTCATTCCTGCATAAACAGTATAATTTTTTTTTAGTATCTTTTAACTTTTAAGATTTCCCTTTAGTACGACTAAGATGCTCAAATGCTTAGACTGATGACGCTGCTGTGAGCTGCACAAAGTGAGTTTGGAATAGAAGAACTTGCGTGTCCTGCATGGAGCCCTGACTGAAATGTGATCCACCCCACTGAACACTTCACGGCGGAAACAGGAGCCTCGTTGGCGCAGTAGGCAGCGCGTCAGTCTCATAATCTGAAGGTCGTGAGTTCGAGCCTCACACGGGGCAGAAAAATTTAGGTTAAGCTCAGAGTGTCAAAGCAGTAAATTACTGATCAGGAGGGCACTAGTTCAAGCCCCAGGTTGCCATTATTCTGCTCTTCAGCAATACTGTTCTCTAAAGAGGTTGTGATCATGTGAAGATCTGTAAGACTGGACACAGCTCTGATGTAGGACACACTGTATCATGGCTGACCCTGCGCTCTGACCCCAGCTACACTGGGACATGCAGACAGAATCTCGCTGTGCAGTAATGTGTATGTGACAAATAAAGGCCTAAACTAACTGTAACATAAACTACATCCTGGACCTTCTTCAACAAGCAGGTGTACATGTATGTATACACGTAACCTGGCAGTACAGTATGTGAACGTATTAATATTTCCTCCTGTACACGGATTCATTCACACAGCCTTATTTGATCATTTATCTTTATTGAATGACAATTCAATGTGTTTTATTGATCTTGTTCAGCCTGCGGGAAAGGAAACAACATCTGGGTTAAAACACGAGTAATAAAGAGCACGTTACAATACAGCATCATTCGACTACTCACTTCTTTCTCCATTTTCTTTATTTCCAGCTCCAGTTTTCTGATTTTCAGCTTTGTGTACTGGAGATCTGCTTTCCTTACTTCTAGTTCTTGGAGCAAATATCTTTTATATATGTAACTGATATCGACTTCCTTTAGCGAAAAGAGACAAAGGACAAAACCAGATGTCAATAACCAGGGCGTGTGCAACAGGTTTATGTTTAAACACACTCTCTAGCACCTCATCTCACCTGTTCTCTTGTTGTTGTATGAGCGTGAGGTGTGTGTGCAGTTTGTGTGCTTTGTTCATTCTGTACACAGGAAGGGAAGAAAAAAACTGCATGAAGATTATCTTAACGAGGTCTTAAAGCTGACAGTCTGCTAAAACATGGTGCTGGTGCTAAAAAGTGTCTCACCGAGGTGAAAAAGTAAAAAACACTATTTATCTCCTGCTTTTCATACACACTTATATTTTTATCAAATAAATAGAAACATATTTGCTAAAAACAATGTCACGCCCTTTTATGTTTTAGTGTCCATAACTTTCTGAATTTAAATCTTTCAATGATCGTTACTGTTAGATTTTTAGATTTCACATGAAAAGACATAAACCTGAAAAAGTGTATTATTCTAAAATGCTAAACTGTTAACATTAATATGATGTGGTTACAGACACTACAATTTTTTGGGGTGGGGAAAAATACTTAATTTTGTACGGAATGCTTTAATTTAAGCAACAGTTTTTACAGGTCATATGCTTCTAGAAGCTTAAACCAATTTTAGTTATCAATCAAATACATATGAATAATTTGCATTTTAAATGATTATTGTTTGAAGTGAGACAGTATAATGATGAACAATGGCCATTTTTAGGGCTCATATATAATCATCTCCCAAAACGGCTGAAGTTAGCAACTTGAAATTTTTAGGAAAGCGAGATCGGTCACTTCCATGTTGCGTAAACCTCAGACGTCTCGTTGGCGGAACACTTTTCCTGTATTATATGTGTAACATAGAAAAATTAAATCAGCACCGATACTGTGTTTTGGCCGAGAGCGCACGCTCAGACTATTACACACACTTACATTATTTTTAATCAGCATCTGCTGAGTCAAAGGCGGATCCAGAAGTGTCCGGACTTTACCCACCACCACTGCAATACAAAGAGTTCAAGATCATTTAAAACAAATTAATAAAAAAATTGTGGCGGTTACAAAAGTAACGAGTGCGACTCTACCTCGGAAAAAAGGCTTCATTTCCTCTGAGGAAGTCGTTTCCTCTATGGTTGTAATTATGGGAAGGCCGTTACTCTCCTGTAGGACGTCCTCTCCGACTGGACATAGCTCTGATGAGGGACAGGCGTCAGCAGCGGCAGGAGCATGGGGGACTAAAACGTCCTCCGGAACAGCTTTCTGCAGACACACACATATACGTTCGACTATGAAAAGGTGTTCAGGTGGATCTGCACATAATCTTAGTGTTTAAACAGTAGGACAGAAGACCAGAGCGCAGAGCGGAGAATCTAGCACTAGTAGGAACTACACTCTGTCAAGCCGAGCGTTCCTTCTTCTTCTTCTTCTCATCCTCTGTGGTTTAAAGACGGCCTCATGCTTCCTCATCTTCCCGGCCTCTTAAAGCCGATTTTCCGGACCAGACTTCCTTATAAACAACTAATGCTTCCGTCCCTTATCTTGTTTTGTTCTGTCTAAACTCTTCGTCTGCTTTACCCTGCACGTCCACACACTCTTTCCTCTCGACACATTTCCCTCTCAGCATCTAGTTGGAGTTCTGTAAGACACACTGGTTATCTTTTGACCTCTATGACATCACTGTTGACATGTCCGCACTATACCCGCTGTAGAGGACAATAGAGACGTTCCAACCGTCCCATGTGATGATTTTTCCAACCTGTCCAGTTTCTGTCAGCCTGCTGATCATTTCTGCTCTTCGCGTTTGTACAGAGTAGTAATTTGAGCTTCCGCAGACGTCCTGTAGCAACCGATCGTCATTTTTCCTCCACTGATGTGTTTCCTCTTACATAACCGTCTCACACTGGTTTTGTTGCTTCTGCCTGAAAATTGCGTCATTGTCTATGTGTACAGGTAAACTGGCCAGTGTAGATAAATGAATTGACACAACCTCTCATATTTAGCCATTTCTGTTTATTGTACGGCAAAAACAAATGTTATTTTATATTATGTTCAGACCTCGATTTCATTTTAAAGTCAAATTTCCAAAAACAACCCAACCAATGATTTTTTTTAAACTTATGCACATTAATATTTTTATATCAGAAGTGTAGCCACTGATACCTTCACAGCCGGCGTCCCCGCCTTACCGGTGTTGCTCTGACAGCGTTCACAAGACTTCACCTGAAATAAGAGTTAATAAATTAATACAAATCATTTCACATATTTTAATTGAAACGCTTTTTCAATTAAAAAAAGGTAAAAGGTAAAAAAAAAACACATATAGTGACCTTCTTATTCAAAAAAAAGGGGAGACAAAACTAGCAGATGGCAATATAAAAGCATACAATTAAATCACAGGCATCTGCAGGTGCTGCTGTATGTGCGACTGAACTCGGAAGTGGGACCTCGGAATTTCGTCATGTCTGAACAGGAGTTCGAGCTACAAAGTGAATGCATATGAGAATGTATTTAAGTGATGTTGATATGATGTCACAAGTTAGAATTTTTTATTCCAACTCAAAACTCCAGAATTCCAAGTTTTACTCAAAGCCGCTGTGTGGAGAAACTGGATCAGCGCGGTCACCTGATCCTTCATGAGAGGACACCGAGTCATAACCTCGGGATTCTGGCTGTGTGAACGGGGCGCTCTCAGGACGTACCCACTCTGTTACGTCCTTTATAAGCGTTGGCCAGTAGTACCCAGCGATGACCCTGTTCCTGGTGCTCCGCACGCCGTGATGGGTGCCGGTCTCTGTGTGTCCATGACACTCACTCAGGGCGAATCTCTTCTCGTCCTCGGTCATGACCACCAGCCGCATGTAGGTCTTGTTAGGACCGACGTAATACAGTCTTCCATCTGTCAGGAAAAGAAACAAGACTTTTAATGATGAATGTATTTACTATGGACAGGAAACACCAGGGCACAGCCGATACGATATGATCACGATCTCCACCTGCAGGATTATAGAGGAACTGCAACATTTCATCACCTCAAATGCAAACATACGTGTGTGTGTGTGTGTGTGTGTGTGTGTGTGTGTGTGTGTGTGTGTAAACAAAAGTAATTAAAAACATCTTGAGATTTTGGAGTCAGTGTGGCAATAAATGAATTGAATCTCCATATAGTATTTACAGCAAGGCATTTTAGGCGTGACTTGAATCTCACTCTCTCAGGTAATGTTCTAGAGTTAAAGGTGCAATAAATGAAAATTTTCATTTCTCACTCGCACAAATTATGTGGGAAAAAATGTAGGAAACTATTTTTAAACATGATAGTTTAAATAATGGTCTGAGCACAAGCGATCAGAGTACAAGTCATTGAACGTTTCGGTGACGTCACATCAAGTAAAAAACTAAAAACTTGTGAGGCGAATCCATGATCGGATAATCTGTTTGGATATAAATTCAAGTCTAGTCATTTAAATAGGACATAAAATCGAAAGTCAAAATTCTGTCAGTTTGCTAACTCACAACTTAGCTAATGTTAGCGATCACTTGCCCTGTCGCTTGGTTTATATCATGGTATTTGTCTGAACAGTATTTAGTGAAAAGTTTTACAGCAGGATGGTCTAAAAACACTGGAAAATTACAGTTATTGAGATTGTAATCATTATTCAAAATCACATTTTGAGGAATGTTACTTATTTCGTTAGCTTAGCAATAAACCTCATTAAAAAATTTGTAGTTTTTTTTTTTTAACTCTGTAGTTTTTTGGGGGGAAAAAATGCAAAAAATCTAAACCAGTAACTCCCTCTATATTTGTGTGTTTTTATTACATTTTACATTGATAGTGATAAGCTAGACTAGACGTTAGAGTCGCTGACTTAGCAACGAGCGTCCATGAATTTGGGGGCGGAGCTTCAGAGCCCATCCAGATGAAAAGAATGTGTTATATTTTGGGTGTTAATTTCAAACATCAACAACCTTTCTTCAGAATTGATAACTTTTCCTCTACCCGCTGCGTTCGACTCTATTCGTAAGTGATAAAAAAAAAAAAATATATATATATATATATGTAATAATGTAAATGATTTTATGTTGATGAATCTAAAGCTGTCTACATTATAATCGTATATCATTTAAACAGATTCTAATTGTTTATCGGGCCGCAGGTGATCATTTTGATTTGATGTCACTCCGTACACAGGGATGCGATCGATTTTTATTTGTTTTTATACAGTTTGTAAAGCTGGGAACGCGCAGCTCACACAACACTTTTTTTTTTTTTTTTTTGCACCTTTAACCGATTCTATCCACTAGTGATTCGACTCGGAGTCGATTTCATTCGGTTCGGATCCGAACCCAAAGCGATTCACTGCGGCTCACTGAACCTCCCAGAAACGTTTCTTCACGATCAGGGTCTTGTCCGATAAACCCGGTGCTGATCGGTTCCCCTTTTTCGCTGTTGTTACCGACGGCGCAGATCAGGCAGGAATCCCCATCACGCTAGCATTAGCATTAGCTTAGCTACCTTTGATGATGAACTTGTCGCACGCGCGGCGGATGTCACTGCGCACTCTCCTGCTGCAGTTCGGGGTGAACTCTCCCTCCGACAGATAACTCTGCAGCAGCTGGTAAAACTCCTGCGTCTTCATCCTGTACCGCCTACCCGATCCGCGGCCCCCTGCTCGATTTGCGCCGGAGTAAGAAACGAGTCAGTCCCGGTGTGTTTCTACTGCGCATGCGCCAAGTCTATTGCCTCTGTATGCGCAAAATCGTAATCGAGTCCATAAGCCCATAACTCCAGCCTGCAACTTTACAACATGCTTTTTTTTAACCATAACATAAAATAATAATTTTAAAGAGCATGCGGTTATGAAAACTATGGCGGTATAAAAGTTTAACTTCCTTGTAAAAAAAAGTCTTAAAATGTAATTGTTTAAGAGAACAGTGATCTATATTCTATTGCTTCTTCTGTTCAGTAATCATCATTTTAGGTAAAATAATCAACAAATCCAGAATGATATTATTAACAATATGTTTCAGTTTTAACAATATAATTATTATTATTATTATTATTATTATTATTATTATTATTATTATTTTCTTTTTTTAAATAAAAAACATGGATCATGAGTAAAAGGCATTTATATAAGGGGTGGAGGACAGTGATGACCATTATATTATATTTATTCCTACTTTAATGACTGTGGTGAGAACTCTGATCAGCAGTCACACACTCATTCACACACACACACACACTACTGCATGTCTGTGCAAGGCGACAGAGCAATTTAATGTTATAATTAATGCTAAAAAATTAATGATAACACAATGAGATGATTTTACCACAATTTATGCTGGTTATTTCTCGAATCAGTTTGCAAATAGCCTTAAATATTATAATTGTTAATAATAATAATAATAATAAGAAGAAGAAGAAGGAAGAAACATTGGGCTTACAAATAATGTCAATTAAAATATTTAAAAAATAATTCATATATATTATTAAGTTAATAAGTTTCTTTAAAAAATTTAGTATTATTTAATGCATTTAGACAAAGTATTTGGTTTTAATAGATTTCATGAACAGAAAGAAAATTTAATACTAAACTAGTACTCTGGTGAAATATTACAAGTCTAGACTTTTACTAACATTCATTCTTTGAATCTGAACCCACTAACAGATAGATAGATAGTCAGACAGAACACAGACAAAATTTGTCTTTTTTTATTTCACAATTTATTTCTCTTTTTCTTTGTCCTGTCTTTATGTCAGCTTATAACAATTGATGTCTCTTAATTGCACATGTCTGTATAATTATATGAACTAAACCAATAAAACAAGTAAAGTTGAAGTAGTGCGCATGCGCGGTGTAAATCGGTTGTTTCGCGGTGACGTCATCATCGTGCGCGGAGACCGGGAAAGAAGGCTAATTCGAAATTGCGACGGAATTTAACCAGAGAAAGATGTTCAGTTCATCTGATTAAAACCGGAAAAAAACAAGTAAGAGTGTGTTTTATTTTACAGAGTTGAAGTTACTTCCTGTTTTTGTGTTAGACAGTGTGAGAGTTGTGACAGTTAGCTTCTCTGTGTAGGCTAACCGCTATGTTATTATTTAATTCAGGTATCTCGTGTAACATTTATATAATAACAATAATGTAAATATTTTACAGTACATATTAAAAGACTAATGTATGTGTGTGTGTGTGTGTGTGTGTGTGTGTGTGTGTGATGTTTCCAAGATATCAGGTTTACAGGAGCAAAAAGGTATAAATGAAGGTTTATAAAGATGTTAATGATTAAAATGTCTGTGGCCCTCCTGCGTCACGTCATGTTTTAATCACACATCTCTAAAACAGACACCAGATTTTTGTAACATCTGAAAAACAGTTTGATAAAGCAGCGGTTTCTCAAACCTCATGAGTCATGAGGATGAATAACCTGATCCTTTGTGTGTCCTCAGCGTTTCTGTGCACACTGAAGATGGCAGCTGCTACTAAGACCCCTCCGGGCGCCGACCCCAAACAGCTGGAGCGCACGGGGACGGTCCGCGAGATCGGATCCCAGGCCGTGTGGTCGCTGTCGTCCTGCAAGCCCGGTCGGTGCACAAATAAGGCTTATGGTTTACTGTCCGGTCACGTTTAAAGCGGTTTGCATTCAGGTTTTCGAAACCGAAATTTTTCACACTGTGTGACTTTTTACATATCCGTCCGGTGCAGGGTTCGGAGTGGACCAGCTGAGGGACGATAATCTGGAGACGTACTGGCAGTCAGACGGCTCTCAGCCTCACCTCGTCAACATCCAGTTCAGGTAGAGACCAGACCAGGCTCTGTGTAGAGACGCGCACCGGCAGCTTTGTTCAGTCGTTCAGAGGCAAATATGAGGCGTAGAAGTATTTACACCCTACTGGATATTAGTGTGTCTACTGTAATTGTGTCTGATCCTGTGCTCGTGAATATGACTACTTGCTGTTTGAATAAAGCTGAGATCATTATTCATCTGAAAAAAGTCTATTAATACATCCCTAGTTCTGATAACACACTCCATGTAGCCTGAATTAACATGAATATTTGGGTTCATGGCATTTCTACACACACTGAGGGTCTGGGTAATTTGTTGTTGTTGTTGTTGTTGGCGAAGACTGAAACGGATTCACGCGCATGTTTTCAGATCTACGCTTTAGAGCGGACGATAAGACAAAAATATCTCGTCATGATTCTCACAATACACGATACTGTATCACCACACTGAGGTTCACAAAACCAATTACCGTCTGTACTGCAGTGTGTTATAAAAATAAACAACAGTTATAAACAAAAATAACTTTGATTAATTGTGCGATGTACCTGCTTAATTGCAAATGTATTTCTTGCAAATCCTAATTAATGGCTTGAATTATTTCACGCATTTCCATTTTTTCCCCATAATTCCAAATTTATTTCTCACAATTCTTGAGGTTTATTTTTTTTTTTTTTTTTGCAATTCCAAATATAATTCCCACAATTCCAAATATTTTTTCTTGCAATTTAGATGTTGTTTTCCAGGAATTCCATTTTTTCTTGCAAATTAAAACTTATTTCTTTCAAATCTGAATTTATTCATGTAACTTCCAGTATTTACTGCAATTCTGACTTTATTTATCTGAATTTTATAGGAGAAATAAAGTCACTGCTGCTGCAAAGCTGGCAGAATTTTAAGAAAACCAATTCCTAAAAGAGAAACAAAGTTGTAGTAAAAAATAATTGTGAGGAAAAAGTTAGAATTGCAAAGTGAAAAATTGAAGTGTATTTTATTATTTTTTTTCTTCGCGTTTACATTTCCATAAACAAATATTTAACACATGTATGAAAAAAAATATTAACAGTTATTTTAAATGATTTATTAAAATATGGATATTATTCTCTCCCAGGTTTATATTTGTTATTTATGTTGAGTTATTTATGAGTCGTGGTATTGCTGACGGTTTTGTCCCTGCCGCAGGAGGAAGACGACGGTGAAGATGCTCTGCATTTATGCTGATTATAAATCAGACGAGAGCTACACTCCCAGCAAGATCTCCGTCCGGGTCGGGAACAACTTCCACAACCTGCTGGAGATCCGGGTACGAGACCACGCCCACATCCCGGAGCTTTGTATACGCTCTTATATTCGGAGCTGAAATCTGTAAATAGGAATTAATTAATTGCATCTAGGTTCAGTGGATCTGAGATGATCTCAGATGAGGTAATCGTGAAGAAGTGAAATGATAAGAGAGAGGATTTTGGTGCATTATTATCTGTGGTGTGTGTGTGTGTGTGTGTGTGTGTGTGAGCAGCAGTTGGAGATGGTGGAGCCGAGCGGTTGGATCCACATCCCGCTCCTGGACCTGGTGAACAACCCCATCAGAACCTTCATGATCCAGATCGCGGTGCTGGCCAACCACCAGAACGGCCGCGACACACATATGCGCCAGATCAAAGTCTACACCCCTGTGGAGGAGAGCTCCATCGGCAAGTTCCCACGATGCACCACGGTTGACTTCATGATGTACCGCACCATCAGGTGACCCGGCGCCTGAGCTCCAGCTGGTCCGTGAGACGCGGCGGGTCCCCGACTGTTCGAGTGTTCTCTTTAACAGGGTTTTTATTGTTTGCTTTGTTTATCCTGAATTGTCTTCACTGTAAAGTATGTTTTCAGAATGTTTACTGTACAGATAATAAAATAGATTTTTGTTTCGTTCTGTTTAAATCCTGCCTGTCTTTGAGTGATTTCTGAATCGTGTCAGTTTTTTTCTGGTTGGAGAGAGATGAAAAAAAAAATTCATGCACACTTCAAGAAAAGAAAAACTAAATGTTTTAATACCAAATTTATTGCTATATGATAATGTAATACCAATATGCTAACATTATTAATATTATATTAATGTAATGTACATCGTACTATTTTTCTTTTCCTGGAGTGTGTACCTTTTCCTGCCTAACAGCTCTAGAAAAAACAAGACACCAGTGCAAAATATTCAGTGTCTTATATTTTTGTTCTTCCAGGCGCATGTGTTGGTGAGATGAATAGTTTTGTTTTCATTCTTGTGAACTGCTGACAATATTTATCCTGAATTGAAAAATAGAATTATTATTATTTAGAGAGTATAATTAAAGGAAATGACCCAAGATCATACAGTATTTGCAGAGCTTTAATAACTCAAATAAAACAAAATGCAAAGAATTTGTAAACAAACAGTGTTAATGCTTTGGCTAAATGACGTTAATAAATCAGTATTTGGTGGAATAATAACCTCTGATTTACAGTTACAGCTTGCATGTGTTTTGTCTCTCCACCAGTTTTTCACATTGCTGTCGGGTTACTTTATACACACCACGTTTCTGCACAATAGCAAACAGCTCAGCTTTAACTTGATGGTTTGTGATCCTCCGTCTCCCTCTTGATGACATTACGGATGTTTTCTGGAGTAAATTACAGTGGGCTCTTACTTTTTCCAGAGCTGTGTGTGTATATACTACACTATAAACCCGAATAAGTTTGAAAAACTCAAAAATTTTAGCTAATCATAATTTAAGCAGTAATGATGTTTCCAATTTTAAGTAAACAGAACTAATGAGTTTTTGAGTTTGTTGTACTCATTCATATCAATCGTTCTTTACTTGCATTATTGAGTCGCCCAACTCGTACTATTTAATAGCAATCATCTTTTTTAAAATATTTTTTTAGTCGTTGCAAATCAAACAAGTTGTTGGGCTGCTCCCGGCGTTGGGTCGCCACAGCAGACGATCCGGTCCGCACACAAGCTCGGCACAGGTTTTACACCAGACGCCCTTCCTGACGCGACCCTGCCATTTTATCTGGTCTTGGGACAGACACTTCATCCAGCTGTTGGGAACCGAACCCGAGCCTTTCGCATGGCAGTCGAAACCCCTCCCACTGAACCACCAGTGCCCCATTGCCCTGATGACCTCAGACACAAAATCACTAGACAGAAAGATTTTAAGTTGGTGGAACTTTAAGGTGACAGTTACTGTTACTTAAGTACTTACAGTCACTTTAAATATCAAATTTGTTCAGCGAACTCGAAAAGTGTCATTTCTACAAACTCATAAATACCAAAAAGTTCTAAACACTCATCAAGGTCTATTAATTTGAACTAACTGTAATTATTTAAGTTAACAGGACTCAGTATGTTTAATTACTTTGAGCATCAGGGTTTACAGTGTGTATATACTGTATATACTGTAATAGAGAGATTGGAACACAGGATGCAGTTTAATTCTTACGAGGATAACATCCGAAACTGTAGCTGTTTGAATGGCGTAGGATTTTAAACAAAACCTTTGACAGGTTTTGATAATAGAAGGGGCGGGGCTATGCTCCTAAACCACATGGTGTTTGAGTGTCTATCACTGTTACCGTTAGTATTCAAAAAGGAAACTTTAAAGAGATCTTTAAATCTGTGTGTAGACTGATGCACCGCTTCAGAGAAACGTCTTGTTTAGGATAAACTGTACGATTAAGATAAAACACAACTTCAGACTTAAATTGTGTGAAAAGGCCATTTGGAGGAAAATGATATTTAATCAGTATGTCAGGATATAAACTGTACGAGATTTTCCCTTCCATTGTTTCTCCTGAGGTTACAGTAAGATCACGTCAGACAAACCCGCCAGCATCCAGTAGCGTCCAGTAAAGTGAAAACTTTGTGACTTTAGCTCTGTGATATATGACATTATAGACACAGTCTCGGAACAAGAAGAAGAGCGTGAAGGTTTGAAAGTGAGCGGGGCAACACGGACCGGTGTAGCAGATATCAGTCTGATCTGTGAGGTCCGACTGAGGTGAGGAACCTGGTTACTCTGGATCTCCTTCTGGCTGATGGATTTGAGCTGAGTCAGGATGGAGGCGGTGACATGAACCTAATTGAAATGATTTTGACCATGGCGTGGTTGTCGGTGCCAGATGGGCTGGTCTGAGTATTTCCCAACCTGCTGATCTACTGGGATTCAAACACACAACCATCTGTAGGGTTTACAGAGAATAGTGTGAAGAAGAGAAAATACCCAGTGAGGGCAGTTCCTATGGGTTAAAATGCCTTGTTGATGCCAGAGGTCAGGAAAACAGCCAGACGAGCTGGTTCAAGCTGATAGAACGTCAACAGGAACTCAAATAACTTCTTGTTACTCCAGAGGTCTGCTGAAGAGCGTCTCTGATCACACAGCACGTCAAAGCGTGGCGCAGACGGACCACAGCAGGGATCGCTCGTGTCGGCTGAGAACAGAAATCTGAGGCTACAGGTCACATGGTCTCACCAAAATTGGACAACAAAATTTTTGAAGATCAGACAAAACATGCCTGGTCTGACGAGTGTCAATTTATTTCAGGTTGCTGCTGCTGGTGGTGGTCACGTTTGGGATGTGATGGAGGTTCGGGCGATTTGCATCATGAATATGCAGCAGACAAATCTGCAGTGAGATTCAGTCACGTCAGGATGGACTGAAAAATCTCTCAGGAGTGTTTTCAGCACCTTGTTGAATCTACGCCATGAAGAATGAAGACAGTTCTGAGGGCAAAAAGGGTCCAACCCAGTACTAGCCAGGTGTACCTAATGAAGTGGACGCATACACACAATTCTGTCTTTCAGTTTTGGAACCGGCGAATAACGCGGTGCAAGGTGAGAATACACCATCACAACGAGGGCTGATTTATTTTAAACATCCAACCTCCTCGGAGGAAACCAAAGAACCTTCTGCACAGCGTCACCCGAGGTCAGGATCGAACCCTGCAGCCCTGCTGAGACGCTGGTGCACCAGACAAAACACATCATTTCACTCTTTAGGCCTAGTGTAGATGAACCACCTTCATGAGCAAAGTGCAGAAAATATCTGTAGATTTGAAGAAAAAAAAACAAAAAACGAATTTTTTTTTTTAGAAATGCTGGTTTATATTGTTTTACTCTACATTTAAGGAAGTCTCAGAAAATCCAGTGAGACGCAGGAGAGACCGTGTAGAGTGCATCATCATCATCACCATCACCATCCAAACACCTTGTTCTTCACTTCCTGTGAGCGGTTAGAACATTTCTGTGTGTGTGTGTGCGTGTGTGTGTGTGAGTTTGTGAGTGTGTACATGCAGGCATCCTGTTCACGCTGGTGTTCTCGCATGCAGTTGATGAAACTCGCCCTGACAAAAGGCAAAGTGGAAACAAGAAGCCATTTCATGTGTATGAGGTACGGCTCGAGCTCCATCTAACAAGTGTGGGAGAGATTACGATTACAAAGAGAAGAAAAGATGTTTCGAAGTGCCGTCCGTCTGATTGCTTTTGCTCACGGTAAGATGTGTTTTATTATTATTTGGATGATTTTTTTTTGTCTTTTTGAGAACATCAGTTATGCGTTAAGAGTTTTATCCAGCAGCCATGTGGCTCTGACTTGACCTTTATAATATTATAAAAATAATTATATTTTTTCTTTTAACTCAGTCAGTTATCTCAGTGTAGATTGTAATGGTTACATCATTATATATAACCTGAATTATATTTTTCATTTACGGTGAATTTATTTCACTCATCATCACAGAGCTTTCTCTGATCATCTCATCAATAATGGATTTTTTTTTTTTTGTCATTATCAACAAGTTTATAAATCTGCTGATTGGGTCGGTTTCTACAGAACGTCGACACTATTTGCAACATATTAGGACACAACTAATAATTTATCCCTTATATTGTGTCTATTTTTTCTTTTCGTGCCATGTGTTTCTTTTCCAAAAGGTCATTTGTTCAAATCCCAAATCCACACTTGAATCTTTAAAAGATGTGCTTTTTTTTTTTTTTTTTTGGCACCATTTTTTTTCATTAAAGTCGAAAGATGCAATAAAACATCTGCATAAATGGAAATGGAAATTGGAACAATTTACATATACTGGAATAGTCAGTCAGCTTTATTGCAGAATATTATTTCTTAAGCATCTCAGATCTATTGCACTTCAGGAAACGAGAGGAAATCTGCATGAACATCATCATCATCATCATCATATATTATTATTATTATTATTATTATTATTATTATTATCTAATGCATGCTGAGAAAACGATTCCAGTGTTTTATATATACTATATACACCCACATACGAGGGGCGTTCTTGTCAAACCAGGACTTGTGATGACATTTCTGGTGAATGAAGGCGTAAAAGTGATTGACATTTATAGACTGATGAGACATTTAGCCGCAGTAAAACATTTGAACGGTGAAACACTGGTTTTAAAGAAGGTCCGTGAATGACAATCCAGGAACCCACTGCAGTCGTCCGCATGAACATTTATGGAAAAATTGACAGATAACTTTTGGACAAACAAGAGACGCATCTGTGTGTGTGAACTGTACACACACTCATTCACCAACACCACTTGCACATTACAGGAACCCCCCCCCCCCCCCTCCCGTACAGTCCTGACCTCGCTCCAAGACATTTACACATTAAAGGGGTTCCTGGGAGGCCAGGGTTTCAGATCACTGAACAGAACAGGCAGTCTGACTGAGAAAACTTTCTACCTTGACGGTGTCCACACTGGGACAAAGGGGCGTGTACTGCTATTCTGCACAATCAAAAGTCCTGCTTTGACTTGAACACCACTCATCTTTGTTAAATCTTTTTATTAGGGATGTGAATATTAACACATTAATGCATGTGATTAATCTAGAAATGTTAACGCATTACTATTTTTTAACGCAAATTAATCATATGTCCAAGTTTGACCCTAATGGCTTCCCATAATTGTGTGTGATAATGGTGTTTATCACGGATACTAAGGTGAAACATCACCAGGTGTGCCGGACGTTTCATTGTAAAAATCTTCTACATGGAAGTTTAGATAAAAAAAAGTTGTTATATAAAAAGCTCGAGCTACATTTAAGATGAACTATTTTTACAGGAGTACATTAACTGTACGATGTGGAAGCGGTGGCTCAGGCTTTAGGTTAGTGATTCTCAGGTCTGAGGATGCGGGTCAGAGTCCCCCCAAACCCCCACCGCCCCCGTACGATCCAGAGTCCGCATGCAGTGCCGGCCTCATTCCAGAGCTTTTAATTCAACATTCATTAAATGTTATTGTTTGAGATATTAAGACTTCAAACTGTGTAGTTGTGTTTTCAGTCAAACAAAAGTCATCATTACTTTTATAGAAGGTACATTTTATCACTACAGAATATGGGAATGAAGTTGAAAAAAACTCTCAAAAATGAGCATATTATTATTATTATTATTATTATTATTATTATTATTATAAAAAAAATTTGGGTCATAGAAACAACCGAAAAAAACATAGAAACTGATGATTGTGGGTATTTGTGCTATTTCTTTGCCTTTGTGACCCAGTTTATAATTTTTCGCTCAGTCACTTAAAATGGACTAAAATTAAGTTCTTCATATTGCCTATTTTGTGCTGAAAAAAAAAAATATATATATATATGTCAGTCTGTACTGCACAATCCTGAGGCCTGTATTTGTCTATTAAACACAGCAAAAAAACAAATAATGGCTAAAATGCTCTGAGCTCTGAGCTTTACTACACTAACCAGTTTGTCACACATTTCTTTATTCCAACATTACACTTTTATAATACAAGTATATCTTAGTATCTTAGATTTTAATCGAATAATAGCCATAGTTATACAGCGCCATAATTAGAATCTGAATAAATTAAATATATACTATGTGAATAATATTTTTAAAAATTGATTAACATTCTACTCTCTCTCTCTCTCTCTCTCTCTCTCTCTCTCTCTCTGCATCATTCTTTCTCTTTTTCTCACTCTGTCTCACTCACTTTAACTAAATCTCACTCATTATCACCGTCTTTTTCTGTCTCTGTGGCTTGGTCTCGAATCCACTCTGTATCTGTCCTGATCTCTCTCTCTTTCGCTCTCTCTCTTATTTATTCCTCATTATTTTATTTGTCCCACCCTTTTTTTGTCCTGCTATACCTCTGTCCATGCTTTCATTTGTCTCACTCCCACAATTATTCCCTCTCATTCTGTCTTTCTTTATCACACTGCTTGCCTCTGTCTGTCTTTACCTTTCACATTCACTCTCTGTCTATCTGTCTGTCTGTCTGTCTGTCTGTTTGTATGTGTGTCACTATCACTCTATCTTTTTTTTTTAATGTCCTCTAGTGGCTGTGTTGTGTGTCTGCATGGGCACCAACGTCACTATCTCCTCTACAGTTCGACCAACAAACAATTCATCGACCCCAAGTCCTTCACCAAGCAATATAACAGGATCAGCCTCAATTACCCCAGGATACACACACGCAGGGGACACACTTAACAACGAGATTAATCAGGATGACGTTATTAGTACAGTCACTCAAACTCCTTATGGCACCACCAACACATCTGGTCAGAATGTCGAGCCCGTCACCACAGCCACCAAGGAATCTCCTAAAACTGACTCTAACACCACTGAATCTACCACCGCTAAAGCTGTCATCCCTAAAGCTGCCACCACTAAAGCTGCCACCTCTGGAGGTATGAAACATCAAACTTCACCCTTTATACACATTCTCTCTCTCTCTCTTTTATACACACACACACACACACACACACACACACACACACACACACACACACACAAACCTTTTACATAATAATCAACCGAACATCTGATTTTGTTCCTGTGTGTGTGTTGATCATGTCTGAGTGTCTCAGTGGACTTAATTAGGTCAGTGCAGTCCGTGTGTGTGTGCGTGATGTTGGCATGTGCGTGCATGCATGCATGCGTGTGGGTGGTTTTGTGACTTGTGCAGTATAAGGTTTATGAGTAATGCATAAGGAGTGTGTTACAATGATTAGATTCGCAGTCAGACACAGCTGGAGGATTCCACTCTCTCTCTCTCTCTCTCTCTCTCTCTCTGTGCTTTACAATAACCTGAGTGTGTGTACGGCACGTTTATACCCATAAATACACCATATTTATTCAATTATACCAAAGTCTGAGTCGCGCGATGTCGTTAGAGACGACAGAATAAACACAGACGCGTCCACAGTAACGACCTCAATAAAGAATCCGCAGGTTGTGAGCGTGCAGATGAAGGACGCCGCTGACTGACATCATGTTTCCTGGCCTGCATGTGCAAACTGGAACATGATTAGTTCTTAAAATCTGTAATCAATATCTTCAATTACAGTTATTATCGTTACAACTTATGAATTAAATATAAAACACGGTGTATTATTTCACTACTTTATTACTATTTTTTATTAAGGGAGCTCTGAGAGAGAGAGAGAGACAGAGAGAGAGATAAACATAAAGAGAAACCCAGACAGATAAACAGAGAGAGAGATAAAGACAGAGAGAGTGTGACAGAGAGACGTACTGAAAGATTCAGAGATAGAAACAGACAGAGAGCAAGAAGGAGAGACAGAGATAGAGAGAAGGAATAGTAGAAAGAGTGTATGAAAGCGAAAGGGAGAGAGAGAGAGAGAGAGAGAGAGAGAGACAGATAGAAGACACATGACAGGAATGAAAAGGTGCAGCAGTGACTGTGGTCGTGCCGCTAAAGCAGAGGTGCGAGCAGCTGGAGCTCAGAGTCCGTTACTGATAACAGGCCAGAGACACGCCCCCATGACCCCCCCCCCCCTCCCCGAGCACTGAGTACACAACTATACAACACATGCACAGCTTGTGCACAACTACACAACAGGCACAGAAACACGCAACAGGTACACACTTACACAGGAGACGCAATTACACAACATGTACGTAACGACACAATACATAATAGATACTTACTCAGCACTTACACTTACGCACTTACACACTGCTACACAATAAATACACAACACATACGCAGCTACACAACAAGTACACATTTATACATATAGCACTGACACAACCACACAGCACATGCACAGCTTGTGCACATCTACACAACAGATACACAACTACACAGCACTCACACAATTACACAACACACTTACACGGCACTTACACAACCACACGACACATACACAGCTACACTAAATGTACAAAACAACACAACTCTACAACAGGTACACAACTGCACAGCAGATACACACTTACACAACATTAACAAAACAACACAATAAAAAACAGATACACAATTATACAGTACTTACACAATTACACAACGCACTTACTCCGCACTTACACAACTACACAGCTACACAATACATACACAACACATACGCTGCTACACAACAAGTACACACTTATACAGCACTTATACAACCACCCAACACATGCACAGCTTGTGCACAACTACACAACAGGTACAGAAATACGCAACAGGTACACACCTACACAATAGATACAGGACTTACTTAAACAAGAGCTTACACAACCACACAACACATAGACAATTAGACAACTTTCACAAAACCATACAACTACACAACAGATACACAATTACTCAGCACTTACACAACTACACAGCTACATAATACATACACAACTACACAACCGCACAACACATGCACAACTATACATCAGGAACACATCTACACAACATACAGGGACAGGGACAAAATAACAGTACAACACAACAGTTACAGAACGACACCAGCAGTAAACAACTACACAATATATACACACTTAGACCGATCCAGGATCCAGGATCACATACAACACCTCAGGTACACTACTAGACAACAGAACACAACTACGCAACAGGGACAAAAGCGCCAGAAGAGGTGCACTACTGCACAGATATGAGTTTGTAAGTTGTGTGGAGCAGGAGCACACTCCGAGTCGGTCTGCGTGGGTGCGCCGCCGTCTTCCTCCAGAGGGTGTTGTGCTAAAAAAAAAAAAAAAAAAACCCATGGAGTGATTCAAATCAAAACTAGAGTCAGATCGCTGTGTCTAATTATACACACAGTTGTGTGGAAACATCAGGGCTTCACCCGTGGTAGGTTTCACACACTCACTCGTACACAGTAGAAGAAAGTTAGACGATTGTTCCTGACTAATGATCGTCTGATCCGAAGTGTCACACGTTTGTTGTGTTTGTTGTAGTTTGTTGAAAACTGCAGCTGCAGTGTTTGCTCGTTTGATTGTTTGCGTGCGCTTATGTGTCTGTGACACACACACACACACACACACACACAAGTCTAAGACAGATATGTAGTCAGTTTTACTGCACTAACCACAAGAATCTCGCGCTCTTTCTTTCTCTCTTCTTTAGTCTCTCGCTTTCAGGTAGACTTCCTTTGACTTCAGCACAGCTACACCATTACACCATTACACCATTACATAAAAAAAACTTTAGCACCGATCCTGTTGGTTTCACTGTAGTAAAGAATTTATATGAATTACTGAAAAATATGTTTTTGTGTTAAAAAAAAAAAGACACATTAAGCTCAGTCTACATGAGCCAACACAAGTTGATTTGAGAAAGACTTTCAAGATTATATCCACAAGTGGTCAGAATATTCACAGCTGGTTAGCTGAAACGCGCTAGCTAACACAACTTGATTTCTGAGAGGATTTTGAAATCATATTCACTTCACGTTTCATAATATTTACTGATAGTGATGCAAACTAATACTGACTATCATGTTAGTAAGCACTAACCAGACATGACGTCTGACAGGATTCATCACATTTATTGCTAATGCTAACTCCTGATCTAATATGAACTAACTTGAAAGGATTTTTTTTATTATTTCTATGCTATAGTCTTAACTTTGCCTGTGAATAGGCTACTGGCTAACGAGCTGATAGAGGATAATCCAGTTGTGTTTTCAGATTTGCACTTTTTTTTTGTCTTTTTGTATAATTCTTAGCAAGTTTAGTTAATTTTATGTTGTACGTATGTGGCACCTCTAGTCGATTCTGCTTATATATATAGACTGAACTGCATATGGTTGAAATGACAATAAAAGCCCATTTGACTTGAATCATGTTAAAGTCATATGTATAAATTATCACAATTGTACAACTATTCCTGGCTTATCAAGCTGATATGAGCTAAACTGACTGGATGTCTGACAGGTCTCTTAATTTAGTCATAAGTTTTTATACGCAAACCTCACAGCTTCAGTTTACTGAATAGAATGAGCTACTCTGGTATGATTACTGAGAATACATATTTATACTTTTAATTGACGATGTTATGCATCTTGCTAATATGAGTTAATCTGACAGAATTTCTGAGACAACTTTTATGCTACGGTATTAAATTGCATATGACTACTGGCTAGCTAGCTGATATGAGCAGTTCAGATGCAGATGGCAGTTCTTTCAGCTTACATTCATACACTTTGTAGTCCTTATATTCAAGATTCATATTCAATAGTATGAATTCATGCTTTAGCTAGCATATCTATCAAAAATTTTGTAAATATTCATAATCTTAACTATTGTGATTACACAGCTTGCTAATATGAACTAATCCGACAGGATTTCTGAGAGACGTTTAATGACGAATTTATAAATATGTGGACTTTCGTTGCATTTATTGTTTATTGAGCTAGTTTGAGCTAATCTGACAGGATTTTTCTGACAGATTTTTTGCTATGGCAATAAATTGCCTAGCTAAACTGGCATGATTTCTGAGAGGATTTTAAAATCCTGTTCACAAAGGCTCACAATATTTACTGCTGCTAGTGAGCTGATATGAGCTTAAATATCAGGATTTCTGAGAGGATTTTTGTGGTCCTCACAGTTAAGTTTTCATGTTCAATTTGCTGGCATATTTAGGTCAACTTTTTATAAACATTCATAATCTTAACTATTGTTGTTATGCATTTTGCTAAAATAAACTATTCTGACAGGATTTTTGAATGGATTTTAAACTCATTCAAAATTGCTTATAATGTTAGCTAGTGCTTTTGGTCATCAGTGCCTTTAACGTGTATAGCTAATGTTACATCACTGATATCAGCCAAGCTGACAGGATTTGCGGGAGGCCTTTGAGGTCACATTCATACATTTTATACGCTTCAGGGTTACATCTTCATAATAGATCGTACGGCCAAATATGACATGATTACTGGAGAATACTTAGTATATCTTTTGTAAATTTTCATACAATTAAATGCTGCTGTTGAGCAACTTGCTAATATGACTTAAACTGAAAGGGTTTCTGAGTGGATTTGGTCATTTGGTCACAGGGCTAACTAGCTGTTATAAGCTAGCTTGGCTATTTCTGAGATAAGAAGTAATGTTCACAAATGTTAACAATGTTTACTGCTCAATTTAACAATATTTACTCCTTCTGAGAAGATACTTCTCACTCATCATCCTCTATATAACCACATTTGATCACATTTCACACTCTTCCATAACCATTTATTTGTGTCTGCAAGCGATCAATCTGGTGGCGGAAAGGTTGTAGATAAGAGCCGAATTTTTTGTGCTTCTTTCCACAAATAGCAGACACAGTGCTTTCAGTAAAGTATTTATTCTGTTTTAGTAAGTCTGCTGTTCACTGTGGCTCAGCAGTAGCTCACTTAAATAGAAACTGAAATGGCTTGTTCAGAGAAAGACTGAAACAGTGTTACCAACTTGGCAACTTTCTTCTTACTTCCCAAACCCTCCTGGAGACCTTCTTGTCAAAGGCGACTAGTGACAAATCTAGTGACTTTTCCTGGTGTACTTGGAGACGTTTCAGAACTTAGGGTTTAGTATAGCCAATAGCTACTTTCCTTACTGAGGAGTTGGCAACACTGGAGTGAAATAAAGCTTTATGGCTAATGTGACATGATTATCAGAGCATAATAATTTAGTAAATCTTATGAAAATGTTCATACTCTTAAAAGCTGCTGTTGGGCAACTTGGTTATATGAGCTAAACTGAAAAGATTTCTGAGGGGATTTAGTCATAGGCCGAGTTTACACTGCAGGTCTTGATGCAACGTAATTCTGATTCGTTGCCTATATTTTATTTTTTTTGACTGTCCGTTTGCACGTTCTTTCAATTGTGACCCAATTCATGTGTTTACACTTGACATACCATCGGAAACATTGTGCATAAACGTGACTTCAGAGAACTGTGTATTTAATAGGCCAGTTTTGGACATGTAATATGAATATACATGTTATTCATATGTACATATGAATAAAGCAAATAAAATGTTGGATGTATAATATGTGTAAAGCCTTTTCGACTGACATATTTTAGTCTAGCCTAAATGTAGTACAAGATGGTTTACAAATCAGAAATGTTATCTCTAATTCACATATAACGGTAACGACAACCCCGAAACAAGGTTATATAACGGTAATATAACCTTGTTGCGGGTGTCACCTGGCAACAAAACGATAGCATAGGCTAGCAAACATTAATGTGAGCATGAAAGTTCCTACATGAAGGAATATCGGTGGCCTCCCCATCCACAGACTCTTCTTCATGTTCAGAACTGTTCAGAACATTTCTTGGTGTGACGCTGGGCTTATCCCATAAAATGCTGTCCATTTGCGGATAGAACGAAAGTGTAATCCGTCCATTACGGCTTTCATTATTGTGGTCCTTCACCTCCTTGTACTTAGATTAAAGAGACTAATATAATTTTTTGCTGACACTGGAGCCAGGAACGTTTACAGCCCTGCTCGGTCATTGCAGCCGAAATTATTATTTTTTTTCTTGAATTGACTCTTCTACCCACAGAAGGCAGGTAATTTCAGCCGTCGACCATTGCCCCAGATTTTTCTTCCTCCATGTCAATGCGATGTTATCATTTGCTCCCTCCACAAGCACTTCCATGTGAGAATAACAATAAATCGTTAAACTGCGAATAAGTACAAAAATGCTTGTGTTGTAATGACGTATAGAACACAATGCCTCGGAAAATCTGATCTGCCTGTTTACATGACAGTCGCATTAGCACATATCTGATTCATATCTGATTTATTTCCACATATAAAGGAGGACTGAAACCGATATCGATATATCCAAAAGTATGCGTTTTTTTCTGGTTTGCATGGTCATAGAACATAACTGATCTGTGTCACATATGACAAAAAAACGGAATTAGGTCACAGTTAACTGACAGTGTAAAGAAGGCCATAGTCACGGTGCTAGCTAGCTGGTGTGGGCCACATGTGATGCTGACAGTACTTCTGAAAAGATGTTTCTCACTTATCATCATCTACATAACCGAAATGATCACAGTTCACACACACTTCACTGTTGACACACTTCACACTTCATACTCTTCCGTAACCATGTATTTGTGTCTGCAGACAACCAACCTAGCAGTGGAAGAAGTGCAGGTAAGAGTTGATATTTTTGTGCTTCTTTCCACAAGTATCACAAAGCTTTCAATAAAAGTATTTATTCTGATTTATTAATATTAATTATTCATATATTAACATATGTGTGTTTTCTCTTTATTTTTAGGAATCTTCTTTCTCTTGTTCATCATATTTATCATCATCATCCTTGCTGTCGTTTTGTATGTTCTTTGGAAGAAAGGAAAGGCAAGATGAAGAACATTTAACATTTATATATTTTTAAAATAGGTTCGATGTCAAGGTCCTGAAATGACTGACTTGTGTGTTTATTTGTTTGTTCCCTCCCCAGAGATATTCATTTGACCTAAACAATGACGAGCATGACACTCCACTCCGGAGCATGGAGCACGCAGGAACCTTCGAGCCAACCAAAGGCAAGAAAGCTTAATACATCCACTATGTAAGGTGATGACGGAAAGGACGAGAGGGAGAGAGAGGGAGAATTGAACGTGGAAAGGGAAAGCTTGTTGCTCCGCTCTGTTGTTCTCTGGAGAGGCGTGGCCCAGCGGTAGCTCATTTACATAGACACTGAAATGGCTCGTTCAGAGAAGGAGCGAAATAATATTTGCATTATGAAAATAGTCTTTATCTGAGAGGCATTTCGGCTGACGCATTTACACACAAACACACACTTTGGGTGAGCTCTGAGATCTTTAAACTTCCAGTCGAATGAAGAATCTGTTTTTAACTCTAAGCACTGATTCTGAGTAAGAACGCACTGTGAATGGATGTTGTCATTTCCTTTGTATAGAGTTGTGTTTGTGTCCCAGACTTCAAAGACTGCTAAGTTTGTCAGATATGACATCACTGATGTCTCTAGTTGCAGTATTTACATCCGATTAAAGTAACATCCTGTGTTAGTCAAGCTGTAATGATAATGAAAGGTTCTTGATAAGTCACCTAAAACTTCAAAGTCACCTTTTATACTTTCTCCACCATCGCTTCATGTGGCGCACATGATTGTGTGATGAAGGCCAAACATACAGCAGGGATTCTTGAGTGTAAAAACTGGTGGAAAATATTCAAATGTACCTGTTAAATCCACTAAGGGTGAAACACAAGTGTTAAAGAACCACCATAATGAACATGGATAGTTTTAGGATTTTAAAGGCTGCTTACTGATTGGAACTTACTTCAGCTCTGAGAAGTGTTTCGAGGTAATAAAAACCATGATGACGGATGTGGGTTCAGCACTGAATGATGTCATGGAAACGCTCTTGGGTGAGAACATGACTTATTGCCTAGCTGTCCTTGCTGGTTTTACTAACTTGCTCCTTAACTTGCATCTTTTGCACAGGATCTAATATGAACCTGGAGTACGTTAAGGAGGAAAAAACGAGCAAGTCCAGTCCTGTAGCCAACGGATGTTCTGGAGAGACGCCTGATCCGACACCCAGCTCTGGTAAAGCTTCACTGTGCTGGTGGTCATGTGATCCAGCGCTGGCCTGACAGTAGTGCTGCTACTAATCACACGCTTATATTATTGTTCTGGGTGTAAAATGTTTCAGTTACTGAAGTGACAGCGAATTCACAGGAACTTGAACAGTAGACTGTTTTTACAGTTTTTTTTTTGTAAAGAGAAACATGAATGTAGGGAGAAACCGTGATTATTGAACATGAAGGTAAGGAGTCACCAGTGTCAGAGCTTTGTAACTTTTTTTTTTTTTTAACGTTCTGTAAAGCACTTATAATGATGAATGCGCAAAAATGTTAGCGTCTTTGTGATTCTTTGTCATTCTGTAAAAGTGGGCGGTTCTTGCCAACAGATTTATCATCAGCTGCAAGGCCAGCTCGTGGAACTAGGGTGGTTTAGGTAAAAGACACTTCTTTTCCTTTCTCTCGTCTGCCCTTCAGAGCAGCAGAATGTTCCAGAAGAGGACAGCTTCCCTTCTGATTTGAGTCTGGATTTGCCGGTGAAGAAGGTGGAGTTTAATCTGGATCTGGAGCTGATTGGTGTGGACCCCGAACCTGCGAAAGAGGACACAGTCGAAACGACGGACAACGACAACGAAAACAACAACAACGACATGAACGCGGGTGTGTGCAAACAGGAAGTTTCATTTCTAATCTCTGCGATGTAATCAGACTTCATCCGGGGTATAAATATGCTGAAGACACTCGGTTTACTAATACACATGTCCATCTAATATTGACTAATATACTGTATGTTGAGTAGTGCTTGCTATCTCTATAGTCGATTTGATTAGTATGTAGTTGTGGCATCTACAAATATGAGGCGCGTTCAAGTCAAACCGGGACTGATGATGAAATTTCTCTTGAATGAAGGGGTAAGAGCAAAAGATTGACATTTACAGAAGACTTCAAGCACAGAACGGTGATGAGACTCTTGGTGCAAACGTTTTAAAAGAGGCCGTACGTCCGTGAATGTCGATCCTGGCCGGAGTGGCTCGGAGCCCACAGCAGTCGTTCCTGTGAACACTTAGAGAGTGGAACGCCTGATCCATCAAAAAAGTTCCTGGGAGGCAAGTTTTCCATACGTCAATCAGACAGGCAGTACAATGATAAGAAAACTTTCTGCCTTGATGGTGTCCAAGCACTAGTGACACACTTGGATAAGTTCATTAGTGTAGCAAGAGATTATATAGAGAAATAAAGGTTGAGAGTTTTTACTCCCAGAACTGTATTATTCTGTACAATCAAAAGTCCCTGTTTGACTTGAACAGTCCTTGTATATTACCTGTTGCTGCTTTTGCAGCCGAAACAGTGGTGCAAAGAAACTTCATCTGACAAATGGTGTGGTGTGAACGACTACCCGTTATCTGTGAAAGCATGAGCATCTGAGGCAATAAAACCCAAATATTTTTTTTCACAACAATATTTTTATTGATTTTAAACAGGGATATAACAGGGTAAACATGCAATGTTCCAATACACGTTTTATAGTCCCCTTATAAAACCCTATACCACCCACCCCACCCCTCCCTGACTCCAAGCCAGCTATACATATATGGGAAAGGTTAGACGCCAGGCATATTTACAAAAGGAGAGAGATGGAAAAAAAAAATTATAATAATAAATGAGCTGGAAGTTTTAGGTTCTGCATGCAAAAAAGACGAAATAAATAAATATTAAATAAGAAAGGAATCAAACTATAAATGTATATGAAAAAAGCGAAGGAAGGGCCCCCACACCTGTTGAAATTTCAAGTCTGAATGGCGGATTGAGTAGTGAATCTTCTCCAGGGATAAACAGGACATAATATCTCTGAAAAACCCAAATATTTAATACAATTTTTTTTCAATCAGTAAAAACATAGAGGATGTGTTCATTGTAAAAACTTTTCCAAAGTTTCACCAAAATGATTAGTCGCTCATCTCTTGACGTACACAAGGAGGACATGAGTGTGTAACTTGCTGTAACTGCTGTGCATGCTGTATATTTAACACACAGTTTCAGTCAGACAGCGTCTATACGAAGCGTAGGTCATGTTTATGGTATTTATTTATGTTTTTGTGTTTCAGGGATCGATTCTGCGGACCTCTTTACTGAAATCAACTTGGATGACGTGCAATAAAACCCGAAACTTTGCAGACCACAAGGGGGCGCACTGACAAAGTTTGTCCATTATTAGAAAAAAAAAAAAGAGAGAGAGAATAGTGTTTCAATGTTGTAAATTCTTATAAATAGCAAAGATAATAATTGAGCAATGGTTTTTCATACCCCTTTACAAGAATGATAAATGTTTACCCAGTGGAGCCCCCTTGTGGCCCCGGAGTCTAAGTGGACGCTCAAGCAGCGCTCACGCTAGCAGGTGGCAAGTCGACCATGGCGCTTGTGGGCTGAGCGATAGAGGTGTGACTTGTGATGTTTATCGCCTATGCAACGACTTTAGCTCCGACCAAAACTGTGTAACCAACGGTGGACTATTTACTACGCTGGAATGCATTTTAAATCTAATTGTAATATTTGGAGAGTAATAAGTGAGAGCGATTGTATGATGTACACTTTGTTAAAAGATTATCGCCAAAAGGCTACTTGGAGTGTTACACATACCCGAGAGCAACTACAACGTGTTTACCTATTTCTATGTCTTATTCTAACTAGTAAAACAAAGTAGCACATTAATTAAGTATGAAAATGGATTTGATTTACATTTTAAAATGCAATTCAATGTTAAAAGAACATACCAAGGGCACCTGTTAGATATTTCACATCTGCTGTCTGATCATGCAAACTTATTTTTGTATTTAGTTTTTTTATGATCTTGGTAGTAATAGTGCATTTGTTAAAAAACTGAAAATCCTAAAAAATAAAGAATAAATAAATAAATAAATAACATACGCTGTATGTGTAAATGGTAAACTACATACGGATGATTGTTTTTTTGGGTGTGGCATCTTTTACCTAAAACAAATAAGAGCCCTATTTTTATATCAGAATGTTTGATTCTTTTGATTGATTGCGACAATGTCAATTGTTAAAAGCGCTATACAAATAAAATTTAATTGATATCATAATATTTTATCCTATGATTTTCAAAACGAAAGAAAATTAAAACCATTGGGGGCAGGGGGTTATTTAATAATATTGGATGGATTCATTAATATTTTATTTATTATATGTTTTAAATAAAGGAAATTATTGTTTCAAAATTCTAAATCATGACATGGACTTGTTCCATTATGTAATCTGTAATGCTGCAATATATCACAGCTAGTATAAACATAGTCTGGTATTTATGTGGAGTCAATAATTAAAATATTTGTTTACATGGTGTAATACTTTGAGGTGATCCACATGTCAGGATCTTATGGTCTCCCTGGACAACACTCACTCCAGATCACTTCACTGCCCACACCCTGGGTGTTACCCCGGACAATCGACTGACCTTTTTTCCCCACACATTACTAACCTTCACACTCAATTTCTCGTTCATAGCATCAGAAGAATTCGTCCATTTCTCTCCACACAGGCGACTCAGGCGCTTGTTATTACAAGACTGGACTCCTGCACCGCACTCCTGGCAGGTCCGCCTCTGTCCGCCATGCGTCCTTTGCATCTTGTTTTCAACCCTCCTAAAATCTCCCACACGACACTGGCTTCCTGTAGCAGTCTGCAAAATATCCTGATGCTTGCCTACAAAGATAGAAATGGCCCAGCACACACTTTGGGATGCTCAGTCTTCTGAAACGACTCATTTGGGATATTTGACTACAAAAAAAAGATAAAAAAAAAAAAAAGAATTTTTTAAAAAAAGATTCAGCTGAGAGAGCCTCTAGTATCAGGTCTGTAACATGATTAGCTATAAAAGGGACGTCTTAGAGAGTCTCTCAGAAGTAAAGATGAGCAGAGGCTCTCCAAAAGATCATATAAAAAGATTGTGGAATAAAAAATAAATAAATAAATAAAAACTTTTCTCAACCTGAACTGCAAAGGCTTTTCAAATCTCAGCATGTACAGACCATAGCATCATCAAAAGATTCAGAGAGACGTGAGAAATCGCCGTGCGTAAGGGACAAGGCCGAAGACGTTTGTTGGAGATCCGTGGCCCTCAGACGACACTGCGTCACTCATCTGTGTGATCGTGTCATTGACATCACTAAATGGGCCCAGGAATACTTCCAGAAACCTCTGTCGGTAAACACAATATCTACATTTAAACAAAAATCCGACGTCTGCAGATGCCAACTAAAGCTCCATCATGCAAAAAGGGAGCCGTATGTGAACGTGGTCCAGAAGCGCCGTCGTGTCCTGTGAGCTGACGCTGATTTAAAATGGACTGATTCAAAGTGGAAAAGTGTTCTATGGTCAGACGAGTCCAAATTTGACATTCTTGTTGGCAATAACGGACGCCGTGTCCCCCGGGGTAAAGAGGAGCGAGACCTTCCAGCGTGCTATCAGCGTTCAGTTCCAGAGCCAGCATCTCTGGTGGTGTGGAGAGCATAAGAGCACATGGTACGGGCAGCTTGTGTGTTTTGGAAGGCACTATGAATGCTAAAAGGTTTTGGACGACGTCTGGACAATGCTAAACTCGCACTGCAGCTATTACAACGACATGGCTTCATAGTAGAAAAGTCTGTGTGCTAAATTGGCCTGCAGTCCAGATCTTTCACCGATAGAGAACATTCAGCACATCATTAGCGGCTGGAAACTTGGAAACCGATATCAGGCCAGAATGAGACCAAATTCCGACAGCAAAACTTCAGAAACGGCCAGACGTCTTCAAACTGTTTTGAAAAGAAGAGGAGATGCTACGCCACGGTAAACACAACCCCGTCGCAACTTTTTTTGATCAGGCGTTACGTTTCAAATGAGCTCATTTTGTGCATAAAGGCGTAAAATTTCTCCATTTAAACATGCATGTTCTGTATGTTCTACTGTGAATAAAATATTGGCTCCTGTCATTTGACAAGTCTTTCTGTTTTCATTTAAAAAAAAAACTTCCCAACTTTTCGCTGACGTCTAAAGACCTATCTGATGGTGTAAGTGTGTAATTCTGATCTTATTTAACATCTAGTTCTGACAATCTCGCAGCCACACAGCCGGCGAAGGTTCGTGAACCCCTGGTGATCTTTGGCGCCCCCTTGTGGGTGTGGCTGTGGACATTGGGAGCCATGACTCTACATACTAGATGCTTGCATTGTGTAAACAAAACATTTCTTATTAAACCTGACTTCAGGTTTCACACATTAAAGACTGCACCTGGCTGTTAGACTGAGTAAAATAAACTCATGTCGTTTTTCATCTTGCAGTCACGTGATCCAGAATCAAAACATTCACTATATTGTTTGGCGATCTGTTCCGTCACATATTATACCGCCATACCAAATAACGATGGATCGCTGGCTAAATTTACTCAGAGAGAGAGAGAGAGAGAGAGAGCAGATAGCGGTGATAACTGTTTAGCAAGCTCTTCAGGTAAGATTTAATGTTTAAAAAGTATGTAAACAGAAAAGAAAGAAAGAAAGAAAGAAAGAAAGAAAGAAAGAAAAAGGAAACACAAAAATAAAGAAAAATGCAAAAAGAGGAAAAAAACAAAAAGAAAGAAAGAAAGAATTTGGAATTATTACATTTTGTGTTGTATGCGATTGATAATAAAGCAATGTGTGTCAGAAAACAAGCTAAACATTCTGTCTCTGTGTTTTTTTCTTTTTTTTTTTGTTCTTTCGTCCTATCCTTCTTTACTTCTTTAACATAAAATCTTACCTGAAGATCTTGCTATAAAGCTATCACATTGTTCGCCTTACTTTCTTTCACTCTGTTACTCTGCTTGCATTCCCTTACTCCACCACTGGGCGGTGCACATGTCACGCTGTCCGCAGTGATGTCACCGGAAATAAACAGCTTATACGCGCGGAGAAGAAAAGCTCGAGGTCGTGTTCCAATCCACGCGTTGCTCCTAGATTAGTGCACTGCGCTCAAGGGCTGTTCGTGTCCCATGAGCGCAGTGGAGGGCGGCGCTATGATGGGGGCGGGGGCCCATAATGCACTAGTGGATTTGTGGTCGGTTTGGGACGCGCTCGAGCTGTGGTGTACTGGAGGTGTTTATGTGACGGAATGTGAAGAGAAATCGGTAGAAAAAAAAAAACATTTTAGTTGAGTAAGGCAGGTGTGTAGAGGGACTAGAGGATTGGAACGCGGCGCAGAGAGAGAGAGAGAGAGACAGAGACAGAGCGAGCATGGATTAGACGAGGTGCTGAGGCGGACCTGTGCACGCGCACGCACGGGAGAGAGAGAGACTGAGCGGAGAATGTGGCGCTCGGTGACGGAGGCGTGCGGCGGCCTCGCGCTCTGCGTGTGGCTCGTGTCGCTGTGCGCGGTGCGTGCGCCGTGCCTGGACTTCGCGGCGGAGAAGGAGGAGTGGTACACGGCGTTCGTCAGCGTCACGTATGTGGACCCGGTGACCGCGGAGCTGCGTACCGAGCGGAGCGAGTGCGGACACTACGGCGAGCACTCGCCCAAGCACGACGCCAAGGGCTGGCTCGCCACGGCGGCGTCGGCGCGCGAGCGCCACGCCTGCGACCCCAACACGCGCTTCGCCGTCCCGGACCGAGTCGGCGCGTGGATCGCTCTGGTCACGCGCGGAAACTGCACGTTCAGGGAGAAAATCCGCCACGCGTCCGGACAGAACGCTTCCGCCGTGGTCATCTTTAACGTGGGGGCTTCGAACGCCAACGAGACCATCACCATGCCACATCCGGGTACTGCACACACACACACACACACACACAAACAACAACAACAACAACATACAGGCACCGGGTCACACGTTTTAACAGTTAATCTGTCTCACCACACCCGCAAACATCTCGCTGCCCATCTGTCTCACCTCACCCGAGATCATCTCGCTGCCCATCTGTCTCACCTCACCCTCGAACATCTCACTGCCCATCTGTCTCACCTCACCCGAGATCATCTCGCTGCCCATCTGTCTCACCTCACCCTCGAACATCTCACTGCCCATCTGTCTCACCTCACCCGAGATCATCTCACTGCCCATCTGTCTCACCTCACCCGAGATCATCTCACTGCCCATCTGTCTCACCTCACCCGAGATCATCTCACTGCCCATCTGTCTCACCTCACCCGTGATCATCTCACTGCCCATCTGTCTCACCTCACCCGAGATCATCTCACTGCCCATCTGTCTCACCTCACCCGAGATCATCTCACTGCCCATCTGTCTCACCTCACCGGAGATCATCTGAGAGGGAGAAAAGTGAGCATGTGGGGGAAATGTGGAATAGACAGAAACGAGAAGGAATTAAAAAGATGGGGAAGGAAAGATTTGAATAAGGAAGCACAAATATGAATAAAGAGGAAAATGAAAGTTCTAAAGAAATACAGATAAGTGAAGGAAGGAGGAGAGACATATAAATAGAGAGACAGGATTAAGGAAACTAGTGTGGACAGAAGAAAGAAAGAAGGTTATAACAGTGACAAAAGAAATAAAAGCAAAGAAAGAAGAATGGAGGTGGAAACAAGGACAAATGAGGTGGAAAAAAAGAAGGAATAAAGAGTTTAAAAATTAAGGAAGGAAAGAATAAAAAATTAAGAAAGAGAAGAAAGGTGAAAGATGAAAGGATGTAAAGTAATTGAAGAAAAGAAAAACAGCAGTATACAAATATACAGGGATAGAAAGTAGTCAAGGGTGAAAATATATAAAAGCTGGAATGAGTAAGGGATGTAGTAAAGGGATAGGGAAGATGGAAGGAAAGAAGGACGGACAGAAGAAAGGAGGTAAAAAAGGAAAAGATGGGGAAAGAGAGAATGGCAGAAATGAGAAAGAGAGGGAAGGATAAGTAAAAGATGATGAGAAAAAAGACATAAGGTATTATCCAAAAAAAATTAGAAGAAATTAAGTTAAAAAGCAGGAAGAAGGAAAATGCAAGAGGATCAAATGTTAAAAATGAAAAGGACCTACTAGAAGAAAGGAAGGAGTAAAGAAAGATAGAATGTGATGAATGCGGGAAAAACGAAGGAATGAAAAGAACGAGGGAATGATTAAAGAAAGATATGTGAAAGAAAACATGGAAAAATGACATTAAGGAATCATATGAGAATATACAGTACTGTAAGAAATTAAAATAGAAAAGAGAGGGAGGAAGATGGAAAGAAGTAAAGAGAGAGTGAAAAAATACAGTGGAACGTAGGTTTGCGAGTGTTCTGCAAGACGAGCAAAGATTTTTAATCAATTTTGACTTGGAAAACGAACAAGCCTTGGTTTATGAGTACCGAGTATCACGTATCATGGATGCGCTTCTTGTTTTGATGCCAAGCGTCACGTGATCACATCTGAGCCAGTTTTTTTTTTCTCTCTCTTGCGCTTCGGGATTATTCCTCTCCCCTGCTGGGTCTTAGTGCTCGTCTCTCACTGGTATAATCAACATAATCAGCACGCGTGTACTGTTTACTATAACAGCGTGACCACGCATGTGTGCGTAAAACCTCTTTTATTTTGGGTTTTTATGTGTGTGAACAGCGCACGTGCACTGTTTCACATTATAACACATGTGTATGTGCGCGAGTAAAGCAAAAGCATTTTCCGATAAAACAGTTGTGTGCGCGCGTGTCTGTGAAACTCGAATAAGAGAGGAGGAAGGTTTACAAAACGAAGCATCGGATGACGTGTGATGTCCAGCTCACCCCCCGAGTTCATCCAACATGTCCATGTGGAATAAACCTGACGTCTTAGAGTTACTGTTGTAGAGTTTTGAACTCACAGTGCTTTAAAAAGGTGAATAAAAATCCTGTTTTTATTAGCGTTTATTCCTGTTAGCCTCGAGCTAAAGTGTAAAACCTGTTAGTTGTTTATTCATCGCTCATGAACACCAGAGCTGTTAGTGAAGAGCTAAAAAGTGTTTAAGATAATAAAAAAAATTACAAGTCACCACAGAATTCTGATAAACTTTTTTTATTCCTTAAATCAACAACAAGAGAATTAAAATGCTCAGCTGTCTTTCTTCTGCTGTCATGGCAACCAAAATCCCCTCAGGAATTAGAAGGAAAGAAAAGTGGGATGCTAATTTAAATTTTCTCCCTTTAATAATTGTGAGATTTATTTTTATTTACGTTAATAATCTGTAAAGTGTATTTACATTATTGAGATGTTACATGTGAGCAAAAAATTAGACGTGAGAGAAAAAAAATAAACACACCCCAGTATCCCTTAGCACAGATGCTAGTGTTTTTCTGAGGTAAAAATTAGCTCCTTTTTTTTCGCAATTAATACTATTTCTTCTCTTTTTTCTTTTTCTTTTTTTTTTACTGAATGTTCTTTGTTGTTTTTTTTATTTTTTATCACAAAACACCTAAGATAAGTCTAGAGTTTAACACATCTATATCTTTGGGGGTTTCCCCTGAGGTAACTATGCTAACAAAGCTAACAGCTACTTCATGAACAGTACTAGAAACCATGTAGCTTAAAAACAATAATTTGGACCGGTGGCCATTTCAAATCTGTAAGAGCTTCATATAAATGTTTTAAGTGCTAAATTTTTTTTTCTGATATATTACAGACCCGCTGATCAAATACTTTAGAGTAAAGTAGAGAAAAGGGTTTCTGAGTGTTAGATTATTGTCTATGGGCCATTAATATCGGAAAACTTTTAGGCGGTTTGGAACATAAACTGAAAGCGGACGTGGATTTGTGCATCTGCGCTGACCAACGCCTTCACGGAAAGACTGAACATGTAAACAAACAGAACTCACCACACCGGTTCACGTGATTATTTTCAGTAGGTTCTTGTCCGTGAGTTCTCAGGACTGTGTGATGATGTGATCGGTTTATTTTATGTACATTTTGGTCAAATAGGGAGTTTAAAAGTGTGTATGGTGAAAAGTTTTGCATTTAAACAACGATCTTGGTTTGGTCCCAGTGACCAGAAGGGTGCGAGTTCAAATCCAACCACATCCGCTGACAGACCCATATATAAAGATCATCTATCGATCCATCCATCCATCCATCCATGGGTATATATTTTTTTAAAGAACAGGGCATGTGGCACTTCATAAAGCTCCTTTGTTTCTTTGGTGTTATAATGCGTCATTAACCCTAAAATTATGTTTGATTTTGATTTGATTAAAACTATTTGAAACAATGACCTTTGTATAAAGTGCTAAACAAAAAAATTAAATGTTATAATACATTTATAAGACTCTATGCACACTCTATACACACACTATATACACACTGTAACAGCTATGAAATTCTATTACACTTCACAACCATCTCTTTATTAAGCTTTATGAAACATTAACGTGATGTGTATTAGTAACGTTTATAACACATTAGTCACACTGCATAAAGTTACGCCTGAACAGGATGCCCCACCCCTCCATCTCAGTGCCTATTATGTTGACAGTACAGCGCGTTATAAACACTGCTTATAACACATTCAGCGTGTTTAAAACTTCATGCATGCATTATAACAGGTCGTTACACGTTTACAGAAAGCATTTTTTTTAAAGGTTATAAATCTGAAGCCAAAGTTAAATCACTGATAAGGAAAGAAGCATTAAGGATCAAATATAAGACAAGAAATGCATTTATAGTATTAGTAATATAATATTTGTTTTACTGTAGTGTCATAACGAGAACAATTGAAAATGTCTTAAAGAAATTCATTTAAAAAAATGTCAGTCTATAGTTTTTTTCCTTGCTTAGTGATCTCGAAGTCCTAAAAACCCATAAATATAATTTAATATTTAAATGTTTATCTTGTCTGTTTTATTCGCTTACTTTTATTCCATTTTCAAGAACATTTTTTGTGTAATTAGTTGAAAAACTAGACATTAGAAGTTTGCAGTATTTATACTGTAATATTAGTTTTATTGTGATATTATTGCAAGAACAAATAATCACATTATCAAGACATGTATTCCATTTTAATTTAATTTTCCTCTCTCTCTCTGTGTCTCTCTCTCTCTGTGTCTCTCTCTCTCTCTCTCTCTGTGTCTCTCTCTCTCTGTGTCTCTCTCTCTGTGTCTCTCTCTCTCTCTGTGTCTCTCTCTCTCTCTCTCTGTGTCTCTCTCTCTCTCTCTGTGTCTCTCTCTCTCTCTGTGTCTCTCTCTGTGTCTCTCTCTCTGTCTCTCTCTCTCTGTGTCTCTCTCTCTCTCTGTGTGTCTCTCTCTCTCTGTGTGTCTCTCTCTCTCTGTGTGTCTCTCTCTCTGTGTCTCTCTCTCTCTCTGTGTGTCTCTCTGTGTCTCTCTCTCT